>JAVSCE010014344.1:0-12926 GCA_032199065.1 Smutsia gigantea | reverse complement strand
TTTTATTTTGAATTCTCTTTCAGAAAGATCGGTGAGTTCAGTTTCATTTGGCCTTCTTTCTGGGGTTTGTGAAATTTTGGTCTGAACCATGTTCTTTTGACGATTCCCATTTCTGTGTGGTGCCCTCTAGTGCCCAGGAGCTCCTGTCTCTGGAGTGCTCAGCCCCTAGAGTGAGGTTGGGGGTCATAGGGGAGCAGAGCTGGTGCTTTGGGTGAGGAAAGATCTGTTTCCTGATTCCCTTCTGCGGTGCCTGTCCCAGTGTCAGAGCCAGTGGGCCAAGCACAGACATGTAAACCTCTGTGCTTTGAGTGTCTAGGTGCTGTAGGTGGGGCTTCCCTCTGGCTGGCCTGACGCCTGCGCAGTGACTGCCGGTTTGCATGGAAGTGCTTTCAGGCCAGTGGGAAGGTTTGGCAGGCTGTGTGTCACAGTGGGGGGCCTCGGAGATGAGGTGGCAGCCAGGGGGATGGAGCACCTGAAGCTCCTCATGTTCCCAACCTGCTGGGCTGAGCGCGCCCAGGCAACCTCGTCCAGCTCTCCCTTCTCCCGCACAGCAGGCTCCGTGCAAACCCTGCCCTTTCTGCATCCCTTTGGCTGCTAGGAAGCCTCTCAGACTGCCTGCCTTTCCTCTGACACAGAGCGGCCGGGTGTGGATCCCGTCCACCACAAACGGCCGGAATGTCAATTTCTCAAGCACTCTGCCTGTCCGAGCTCCCCAGCATCCAGAGCACCACACACCATAGGATTCTGCTCACAAAGCAGATCTCCAGGGCAAGGTGTTCAGCAGTCACAGTCTTCCACCCCCTCCCCGCTCCATTTCTCTTCCTCCCTCTGTTGTGAGCTGGGGTGGGGGAAGGGCCTGGGTCCCGCTGGATTAAGGCTTTCCTACGTTACCCTGTTTCGTGAGGTCTGCTCTGTTCGTGAGGTCTGTTTGCAGTCTGATTCAGCCTTCTTTCTTGTTGCTGTTTTAAGTTAGTCATATTAATTAACTATATTTTTGTACTATTTGTGGTTTTTGGAGGAGCCCTCCATCTCACCTCTCATGCCACCATCTTGACTTCAAGTGAAGTCGAGCCTTTGTCCTTTTGCTTTTTAAATACCAGGGACCGAAATCACTGTTGGTGATAGTGCAGAGAAACCCTCCACATCTTTCCATGCATCATTTTGTCCTCTATAAATCCCTTTGTGTTTTCTGAGCAGAATGTATGACGTGTGCCATCTCAGAATCAGCTGCTACCCAATACCTTTGATAGAAGTCACTCCCCTTCACTTGTGGCCTAGCTGATGTCTGATAAGTATTATCCGTGTGCAAATGTCTTTACCCCAGAATGTTTTATTTATAGCAAGTCGAGTCTGTAAATTTTAGGAACACAGTCTCTTTGTGGATGGATGTTATTAACTGTAATCTTTGTTGCCCGGAGCCATGGGTTTTTAAACCCCAAATTATCCACATTATGTGTCTTATTACTTGAACTCCTTAGAATACGCTTTTATGATAAAGGACTGTGAGATCAAAACAGTGAGGCACTGTGGGTGCACTACATTGATTCTGGCAGTATTGTGCTTATGTGTAGGAATTTTTTTTAATGACAACATTTACAAAACTTCTTTTTAAAAAGTATCTTAACATGCCTATTGACTGGTTGCCACTGATAGATGCGAAATATATTTGTGTTTTATCCTAAGACACAAATGCAGGTGTGCAATCTTTAAAATTCCAGAAGTTAGGGGTTCTTTTATTAAAGAAAAATGAACTGACCCAAACCATTGAGTTTTATTGGGATTTTTATGCATAGAAACTGACTTATATAAATATGAAATAAACAGTGCCAATATTCATGGTAAAGTGGAACTTAATATTTGGTGTTACTCTCTTTAGCAATTTAAAAAACATTTAGAAGTTTGAAAAGGCATACTACTGTTATTAAATTTGTTTCTTAGCATTTTTTCAAAGTTGTCATTTATTTCAAATGGAAATAGGATTTGAAGTTCTTGTGTGTAAAAGATGTAATTTACAAATTAAAAAATTTTTAATGGAAGTAAATTTGCTTGTTCTAGTAAATCTTAATTTTTAAGCTTCCTGGATACCTTAATTGTAACTTAACTGTCAGTGTTGCACTGGTCAATATGTGGAAACATATTATTCTACCCTGCTACTTAAATATCATTGGAAGTGAACTTGCAGTGATGAAGAATTTATAAAAAATATATTGTATTTCTTTTAATGTTACAAAATAGCACATATAATACCGATTTATGAAAACATGCTACATATGCAGAAATAAAAACCAAAATGACATTTTGACAATTTTCTGAGTTTGTCTTGTTTTATGAACAGAATATTATTTACTGGTTGAACCATGCTCCCTCTATCCTCCTCCCTCACCTGCTTTTTCATTGCAATTTCATGTGTTGCTTGGTCTGTTACTAAAACAGGAAATATCCTTTAGATGATTAATTACTCTTGTCATCTTTTCTTTCTAGAACATACTCTGTCTTTTACTCAGGGAATACCAAGTTCAGTTGTGCTTTTGTTTCCTGATCCACACAAGTTCTTGTTTTTCACTGCACTGGAGTTCTCACATGAGAAATGAATATATCCATAAACTGTTGTGTATATGAGCCATGTGATTGTAGTTTATATGCTGCAAGCTGTTTTAAGAGAAATTTGAATTTTGACTTCATTTACAGAAGCCCAGCTTCTCCCACCCCTTTTGCTGGAAGCAGTGGAAAGCAGTCACCTACCTTGGTATGTTCTGATTTATCTTACACCATACTTACTTTTGACAAAGTCAGGGTACTGGGTCTTTGTTTACCTTCGTGAAGTATTGTTAAAGCCTTCCTTATCCTTCCCTGCATTCCCACAAGAATCTGGCTAGGTGTTAAGTTGTATCATCCTATGGCTGGATTTTTTATATGAAATTCTGAAAATTAAAGTTCTCTGCAGAATTTGATTTGATTTGGATATTCAACAGTACTTTAGGGAGTTGGTTTTCCTTTATCTAAAATCTGTGTTTGGCGATGGCTCAGTGGTTTTCAGCTGTGTGTGTGTGGGTGGGGGGGGGTGATTTTGACCGCTGGGGACACCTGGCAATGTCTGGGGACATTTCTGGCCAGAACTGGATGGGAATGGGGGGCATTGGCATCAAGGGCTAGAGGTCAGAGATACTGCGGAATATCCCACATTGCTTTTGCACAGCCCCTCACAACAAAGAATTGCCTGGCCCCAAATGTCATTGGTGCTGAGGCTTAGAAACCCTGGTGGTGTTGATAATTTCATCTCCTGAAGAAGATAATGTGAATTAACTCCTTACTTCAGTAGCCTTTTATTCCTATGTCAAATATGATGCTGAAATGTAATAAAGACAGTTCTCTCAGAAATAGTGTAGATACCTGTTTCAACCCATAAAAGGTCAAGCCTGTCATTGCCAACGTTTCCAGTATATAAAAGAAAGTACTGCCATGTTTTAAGTGAAAAGACCAAAATAAAGTGAATAATGTTATATTATGCAATATGACATCACTGGGCTGGCATGAGTAAATGAATGCCTGTTTGTGTACAGGCATACCTCATTTTACTGTGCTTCACTTTGTTATGCTTCAAAAATACTGAGGTTTTTACAAACTGAAGGTTTGCAGCAACCCTGTGTAGATCAAGTCTGTCAGCACCATTTTACCAACAGTGTTCGCTCACTCTGTGTCTATTATGTTTTGTTAATTCCCACAATATTTCAAATTTTTTCATGGTTATATTTGTTATGGTGATCTGTGATCAGCAGTCTTCAGTGTTACTGTTGTAATTGTTTTGGGGCACCACAAACTGCACCCATATAAGATGGTGAATTTAGCTGATAAATAATGTTAGGAGTTCTGACTTCTCGACACCAGGCAGCTATTCCTCATCTCTCTCCCCTCAGGCCTCCCTATTCCCTGAGACACAACAGTATTGGAATTATGCCAACTAATAACCCAATGGTGGCCTCTAAGTGTTCAAGTGAAAGAAAGGGTCACATGTCTCTCAGTTTAAACCAAAAGCTAGAAATGATTAAGCTTAAGGCATGTGAGGAAGTCATGTTGAAAGCTGAGGTAGGCTGACAACTAGGCCTCTTGAGCCAAACAGCCAAGATGTGAATGCAAAGGAAAGTTCTTGAAGGAAATTAAACATGCTACTCCAGTGAACACAGGAATGATAAGAAAGCAAAACGGTCTTGTTGCTGATAATGAAGAAAGTGGTCTGGATAGAAGGTCAAACCAGCTGCAACATTCCCTTAAGCCAAAGCCTAATCCGGCAAGGCCCTAACTCTTCCTTTCTATGAAGGCTGAGAGAGATGAGGAAGCTGCAGAAGGAAGTTGGAAGCTGACAAGTTGGTTTCTGAGGTTTAAGGAAAGGAGCCACCTCCGTAACATCAAAGTGCACGTGAAGCAGCAAGTGCTGAGATGCAGAAGATGCAGTAAGTTACCCAGAAGATCTAGCCGAGATCCTTAATGAAGGTGACTACACTAAACAGATTTTCAGTGTAGATGAAACAGCCTTATATTAGAAAAGATGGCTTCCAGGATTTTCATAGCTGGAGAGGAGAAGTCAGTGCCTGGCTTCAAAGCTTCAAGGGACAGGCTGAGTCTCTTGTTAGGGGCAAATGAGGCTGGTGACTTTGGTCGAAGCCAGTGCTCACTGACCATTCCAGAAATCCTAGGGCCTTTAAGAATGTTGCTAAACTGCTCTGCCTGTGCTCTAGAAATGGAACAGCAAAGCCTGGATGACAGCACATCTGTTTATAACATGGTTTACTAACTGTTTTAAGCCCACTGTTGAGACCTACTGCTCAGAAAAAAAGATTCTTTTCAAAATATGACTGGTCATTGACAATTCACCTAGTCCCCCAAGAACTCTGATGGGGATGGACAAGGAGATTAATGTTGTTTCCATGCCTGCTACCATGACCTCCATTCTGCAGCCCATGGATCAAGGAGTCATTTCTACTTTGAAGTATTAATGTTTAAGAAATACAGTTGAGCCTTGAACAACATGGGCTTGAAATGTGCTGGTCCATGTATATGTGGATGTTTTCAATAAACATATTGGAAAAAATTTTGGAAATATACAAAAATCTGAAAAATTTTTCTGTAGTTGTAAAGAATACAGTATATAATACATATACAAAATATGTGTTAATTGACTATTTATGTTATCAGTAAGGCTTCCAGTCAACAGTAGACTGTTGTTAAGTTTTTAGAGAGTCAAAAGTTATATGTGGATTTTTAACTATAGGTGGATTTTTTAACTACAGGGACTCAATGCCCCTAACCCCCACATTATTCAAAAATCAATTGTATATTTTGTAAGGCTATAGCTGCCATAGATAGAGATTCCTCTGACGTATCTGGGCAAAGTCGATTGAAAGCCTTTTGGAAAGGATTCACCATTCTAGATGCCATTAAGAACATTTGATTTCATGGGAAGAGGTTAAAGTACCAACATTCATGGGAGTTTGGAAGAAATTGATTTCAACTGTCGTGGATGACATTGAAGGGTTCAAGACTTCAGTGGAGGAAGTAGCTACAGATGTGGTGGAAATAACAGAGAGCTAGAGCTAGAAGTTGAGCCTAAAGATGTACCTGAATTGCCGCCAACCCATGCTCAAACTTGAATGGATGAGGAGTTGCTTTTTATGGATGAGCAAAGAAAGTGGTTTCTTGAGACGTGAAGATGCTTGAAGTCTGTTGAAATAACAACAAAGGATTTAGAATATTACATAAACTTAGTTGATAAAGCAGCAGCAGCAGGGTTTGAGAGGATTGATTCCAATTTTTAAATAAGTTCTACTGTGTGTAGAATGCTATCAAAGACCACCACATGCTACAGAGAAATCGTTCATGAAGAGTTCATCCATGCAACCAATTTCATTGTTGTCTTATTATAAGAAATTGTCAGAACCTCCCCGACCTTCAGCAACCTCCACCCTGATCAGTCAGCAGCCATCAATATTGAGGCAAGACCATATACCAGCAAAAAGATTACTACTGAAAGCTCGGATGATGGTTAGCAGTTTTTAGCAATAAAACATCTTTTAGTTAAGGTATGTACATTGTTTTTTTTTAAGACATAATGCTATTGCATACTTTAATAGACTGTGGTATACTGTAAACAACTTACATAGGCACTGGGAAACCAAAAAATTCATTTGACTCACTTTATTGCAGTGGTCTGGAACCAAACCCACAATATCTCGGAGGTGTGCCTGTACAGTTGAAGAAGGAGACACGGAAAGAGCTAAGATACTTGTGTTCATCCATGTATTTTCATACATTGGCACTCTACCAGGTAATCCAAGCTTGGTACAGTAAACCCTATCTGTTATCTGTTCTTGAGAGTGGAAACAACACGATTACTTGTGGTGCTCTGGTACACTAAAATGGACGTGTTGTTGATTGTGACTCAAGGCTGTATTGTCCAGCACCAGCCTTTTAACAGAGTACAGGGAATCAGTTCTTACATAGGTAGTCATTCTAATTTGCCTGAATGCCACGAGAAACTCCCACATTTTTGTGTAAAGCATTTATTAAGTATGATTTATTTAGTCTGCTCTTAAAATTTTATTTCAGCTTGTCTTTTCCACTAGGTTGTAGAAATTTAGAAAATCTAGTAATACAGCCAAGAAAGAAAGAGGAGACCTAGATTTTCCTCACTTAATTTTCCTACGTGAGGAAAATGAAAAATAAATCAATTTCATTTATATTAGCCAGCTGATGCATGTTGGACAGGTAGGGTTATAAGAGAATATTGTCCGACAAAGGAGGGTATTGATTCATAGAATCTTTGGGTACATCACCCAGCCCAGAACTTGGGGCATCTTCATCCATTTCATTATAACTCTTTCATAGTCAAGGATAACCTTCCAGAGAAAGTCAGCACTTTTACTGACACTTGAAATGTTGATTGAGTGAATAGGAGCTTTTTTAGGGGACCTTGTCATGAATGAAACTTTCAGCAAGTGGTCTAATGCTTCCAGTCTGACACTTCCACTTGGAGAGGCATCCAGGATGGGCCTTTTATTAAATATTGCCTTACATTACGATTAGCAGATGTAATGTTGGGGGGGGGGACGGGGAGGGCTGTACAACTCAGAGAAGACAAGTAGTGATTCTATAGCATCTCACTACGCTGATGGACAGTGATTGTAATGGGGTTGGTGGGGGGGGGACCTGATGAAGGGGGTAGTTTAATCACCATAATATTGCACATGTAATTGTAGATTAATGATACCAAAATAAATTCAAAAAAATATTACCTTAGAATAAATGGTCTTTTTTTTAACTGATCATATTTTAGATTTGGCCTTTTATCTCCCATAAACCTCAGAATTAAGAGAAAATGAAATGTTGTGGGGGCTAGTATTTACCAACAAGGGCATAGGATGTATTTGCATTTCTTTGCATGACTTCAGATAACTTGCTTTGTCCCCACGGGATCTAAGTTTTATCTTTCCAGTCCTGCCTTCCAACATAATGTAGCAAAAATTGGGATGTAGGAATAAAAAAAGGTTTGGATAGGAATCCTCTTTTTAAATAGCACTGAGAAATATAGGTCTAGAAGAAAGAGTCTTTAGTTATTTTAACATTGCCACGAATGTCAGCACATGGAGTGGCCAAATCTATAAACTGAGTTCTCTGTAACAGGAGCACTGAGGGCTAGAAGGTTTAAAATAGATGTCATATGATACCAATTACAACTCAGTGAAATGTTGCAGTCCCAAGAACCTATACAGAGTAGAAGCCAAAATGGAAGATGGTCCTGTTTCCTATGGCTTTAAAAACATTTTTATTACAATGTTTGCTACTTTTTTTTTCTTCAAGCTTTTAATTAAAGTTTTTTTGGCTCTCCTAACTCATTTCTATATCGTCAAAGGAAATAGAAAAGAAGCAGCTAGAATAGCAGAAGAGATCTATGGTGGAATTGCAGGTAAAAATACATGAGTTTGTTGCCAATATTAAAAAAAAAGCCTCCTGGGTAATGTATACGAATAATATTTCTAGGAGGTAGATTTCATTTATACTTTGGCTTTGAATGGGTACTTTTTAAAAAATCATTATTTAAAGTAGCAAATGGTGTTGAGTGCACCAATTTGTGAAGGGTTTTCAACTTTATTTTTTGCAAGTTAGCTCTATTAGAAGTTGTTATTTAAAAAGTAAATAGAGTTGTGACTTTCTAAAAGTATTTTGAGAAACCTCTTTTCTACTAGCCAAAATAATTACTTAGATAGGATTATTTTATTTAATATTTTTAATCACTCTTTAACAATGCATTCTAACAAGACTAAGTTTCTTCAGCAAATAGAATAATCAATAAATTTGACTTAAAGCAGCAAAGTGGCATGCTCTATATATCTTCATGCTGTCATTTGCAATTATCATTAGGTACTTGCCACTGTCAGGAAGAAGCCTTCACTAAACCCATTTATACGTGCAAATTACTGCAAACCAAGGTTGTTATTATATGAAATGCTGACAGTTGGGTAAAACATTTTCAAGAGTCATGCTTTGTAGAATTTAGTCTCCATTTCTTTCAGGAAATAATTCTCCTTCATTGTAGTGAGATACTAAGAAGTAAATCAGATACCCTTGGCATTGCAGGGATTGCCCCTCGATAGAGGAGTATTTATCCATAAGCAGTTCAGAATTTCTCTTATGTATTTTTAGTGTTTCATAGGGGTTCCAGGATTACATCATTCTTCATCTAGTGTCCATTTCAATTTGCATCCAGGATTCTGTTTCAAGATAGATTTATGCTGTGTGATTCCAATATACTAGACAACTTTGAAGACAGATAACAGCAGTCTTATCCAAAGACAAGGCATTAAAATGCTTCAATTAACTGGGGAAAACAAGAAGAATGGTGAAGTTTCAGGAACTATCAGAAGGCCTGGAATGTGGAAAGAGGTTTCTTTTGGGGATTACATCTGTCACACATTTCAGGGAGGTATGTTGCTTAGTCTAGTTTAACAAGAAGTCTCACTTTGTTTTCAAGTTAAATATGATCTTAAATGCTACTTTCTAATATTAGAAAATAATTAGAAAGTGATAAATAAAATTACTAATTTGTAAATCTAGGCGAGGGCTTTCTGAAAGTTTGAGTAAAAGAGTTCTGATGTTCCCACAGATACATCATCCTCATGATTTAAATTAGGTGAAGTCCAACAAAGTCCATATTGCCAAGCGCGTGTTTAAGGTGTTTTCTCCTCTTGATGGTGTGCCTTATTCCTTTCTTGGTTGTCCTTAATTAAGCACACTCTTAAAAAGGTTTTATAATCGTCAAAACTCATGTAAGCATGCTTTGAATTTATGTCTGGAACCATAATACAAATCTCTTCAATAGAGCTCATTCATCCCTTAGCTCAAATATCTTCACTTGTTCAAGCTCCTAGGATAATATTCATTTATCTGCAAGTAGCCTGATGTTATAAAGTGAAAAATGTATTTTTTGATTTTCATTAACAAAAGGTTGGGGTGAGGGGAGAATAGTGCCTGATAATCTCTCAGCTTAATTCCCTTCATAATAATATATGTGGGTGGATGGCTGTGTGTTATGTGTGTTTACACACATAGCCATAATAGAGAGTATATCCAGATTTGGTAAATAAGGCTTTCTGTGATAATGTAGGTAGTGAAATGCCTAAAACAGTGGTTTTTACATGATCCTAGCAGTGTTTTTTTTCTTTTTACAGCAGGCAGATGCTATATACGTGAAGCTAGATATATTAAAAATCAAAAACAATGATTTGTGCAAGTGTTCATCTCAAACCAGAGATTACTTTGTGGCTCATTGGTCGGACAGATGTTTGTTGGGAAAATATGTGACATTTCATCAGTAAGTTAGCTAACTGACTTCGAAAAGTCTCAGCTCAAGGTTAAATATCTTGATTCCAATAGCGTATTATGTTCCTGTAAACTATCATCAGCGCTGTCAAAAACAAGGGGAGGGCAGTAAAAAGCCCAGCCAGGGCAGAGTTTGGCCTGTCATAGGTTCTGGCACTCTTTCTCTTGGAAGCTGCACTTAGCATCAAATCCCTCATTAAATATCACACTTTTGGCTGTGAAGTCTTCTGGAAAAAAATATTTTTTATTCTGGAATTTCATATTCTGGAATACCTCATTCGATACGTCTTTGTGACTTAAACTATTACATCTGTAGGTGACTCATCAGAATCGAGTTAAGCTATGTTTGCTTGTTACTAGTTTTGATTTTTCAAGCTCTTTGTTTGTCATTCGTCAATAATATACATATACTTTTGAGTTTGAAACGTTGCCAGTGGCCTTCTGCATTTCCTCAGGCTCACCGATCCCACCTTCAGCCCATATATATTTCTGCACGTGCTATCACTTTCCTGAGAGGTGTGTTGTATGATTTGCAACCTTTGCTAATTTGGCCAGAATTAACAGGTATATTTAATACAGGTACCTGGTCATCAAAGTTGATACAAATAAAGTGTAGATACAGGCTGTTAATCTGCTTTCACAACTCTTGGGCCAGAGGTGTTCAGGAGTCAGGAATTTGGGGGATACTAGAAGATTCCTCAGTGTGTATACTGAACATTGCACAGCATTCCCACCAGGGCCTGGGGGGCCTCCCGTAGTCAAACATTTTGATATTTCTGTAGTGAACATATAAACACTAGATGAAAATACAAATTAAAAAGAATAACTTGCTAATCTGAGTCCTGACCATGGAGTTTGCATCAAACTAGGGGAAAAACTTGGTTTTCAGAAGTTGGGAGATTTTATAATTGCAAATAAGAGATTATGGAATTATTGTACCCTTTATTTGAAAAAAAATTGCTATTTTAATCTAGATCTAAAAGATTAGTTCTATTAAATGTTATACTTAAAATCAGTTGTCCCTGTTGTTCTAAATTCGAAAGACTGACCTTGACTTGATGGCTACACCTCTGCCTCACTCCTCATCCTGACTCCTTTTTCTTATCCTTCCCCTTCTGACAGGATTTTCCTGACCTCCACCCAGCCTTCTAGGCTTGTTCAGTGTTGCTGTTGTTTCCTCAGGCTTTGGCCAACCATCCTCAGTGGTCACATATCCTACGGTCCTGCTGGCTTTCCTAAGCTGGGGCAACCAGTCCTCAACGGGGGCTCTGCCTCCCTACCAGTCACCTTCAGTTCAGCTCTCCTGCTCTTAATGGGTTCAAAGGGACCTTCTTTGTAACACACCACCAAAAGGTGTTCATTGACCATGGTTCATCTCCTGACAGAACTGAATGTTCTGGAGAATATGCATTTTAACTGACTTTTATTATAGTATTTTAGATACCTCAGGAAATTTTTGTTTTTTTTTCCAATTACCTTTGATTTACTTAAAATATCATTAATTCTACTAGACTCTTGTCTATATTTTGGTTCACAATTAAAATTCCTTTTGAATTTTCTTTGGTAAATGCTACAGGGGAAGGCATTGCTTCATATGATTTTGGAAATTTGATAAATAGGTTATAACCAGTTAGTGTTTTTAAAATAGTAAACCAATCTCAAATACTTGCTAGAATTAGGAAGGGTAAAAATTGCAAAAAAAAATTAAAAATAATTGGTTTTTATCTTGAATACTTGGAACTCAGATAGCTGTATTCCATCTGAACCAATTCTGTTATTGAAATCTATGGTTTTACAAGTTGTCATGGAATTGTTATTCAAAGAATCAGAACTAGAGATAGAAATCACATTCTGAGAAAAAGTCAAAGCGGGAATGAAAAAGTACTTGAACATTTTCCATATACCTCATCAGGAACAAGCAAATATGTTTGTAGAGTAAACTATCTTTATAACGTGCTTGCAGCCCTGTGACACAGGCAGGCTGCCAAATAACTAAAAATAGACCGCCTTCGAAGAGAATGGTTGATTCCTACTTAAGCATTCATTTATTTGGAGAGCTTGGTTGCATATTTCCTGAAAGGAATGGAAAAACTCCCTAGCTGCCAAATAACTTTTATCCCTAATTTCTCACAATTAGCTCCAATTTGGAAAACAGTGATAAGAGGGGGAGATGGTGTGTTGGGAATAAGAATAGAAAAAGAGGAGAGACCCTCCACCCTGCCCAGAAGAGTTGCTGGAAAAGGGTTTTGTGGGAAAACTCATCAAGGTCCTTTGACGCAAGTGCTGGAAAACTAATGTGACTGGAAAGGTGACTTCCTTGAAAGTGGTTTGTTTCCAGTTGGGAAACAAAAAGGATTTCTGCATTTAAGGCGATACAATTCACTTGTTTCATGCTTTTTATAGAGAGAAGGTTCATAGAGCAGAGCATCCCAGAGAAGTAAATCCACCATTAGATGGGCAGAATTTAAACACCAGGAGTTCTTAAAACCGTAACATGGCATGTTCTGAAATCCCCAAATCTTGGATTCAGTTCTATTTCTGCCACCTAGCAGAAGTAAGAGCTCTTCCTTTGGGGTAAAGGGGTTGTCATGCTTTGTGGGGGTGTTTTGGTCAGGAAACAAGGCTCTTCCCTTCTCTGCTGGAGGGTAGGGGTGGGGGGGCTCTAGGAGAAAGGCAACTGAGATAAGGGGTGCCTGAAAGGAGGGGAGCCTGATGTTTGACTCCAGTTGGAAATCTGCTTACACAACTCACCAGACTGCCCCCTGTGCTACTCACTAAGGAAAAAGAAGCCCTGGACAACCCATTACTCCCTCTCTCTTGGTGGATCGGGAGGTGGCCCCATAGTCTTGCCGTGACCTCTGAGCATGGGGTGGGAATTGGGGGGCATCAAGAGGGTGCTGCATTGATGGGACACCAGGAGAGGTGCCCAAATGCCGGTGACCCCTGGTGTGGTTGGAAGGGCAAGGCCACCGACCGGGAGTGAGGCCATCAGTTGAGGCTGAGTGAGCAGGACTGGCCCCCTCTTCCGTTTAGCTGGGGAGATATCTTCTCTGTCC
>JAVSCE010014343.1:0-260196 GCA_032199065.1 Smutsia gigantea | reverse complement strand
ATTGTAAATAGTGCTGCAATAAACATAGGGTGCATCTGTCCTTTTCAAATTGGGCTGCTGCATTCTTAGGGTAAATTCCTAGGAGTGGAATTCCTGGGTCAAATGGTATTTCTATTTTGAGTTTTTTGAGGAACCTCCATACTGCTTTCCACAATGGTTGAACTAATTTGCATTCCCACCAGCAGTGTAGGAGGGTTCCCTTTTCTCCACATCATCGCCAACATTTGTTGTTGTTTGTGTTTTGGATGTTGGCCATCCTCACTGGTGTGAGGTGATATCTCATTGTGGTTTTAATCTGCATTTCTCTGATGATTAGCGATGTGGAGCATCTTTTCATGTGCCTGTTGGCCATCTGAATTTCTTCTTTGGAGAAGTGTCTATCCATGTCCTCTGCCCATTTCTTAATTGGATTATTTGCTTTCTGTTTGTTAAGGTGCATGAGTTCTTCATATATTTTGGATGTCAACCCTTTATCAGATACGTTTTTTTTTTTTTTTTTCTCCCATACTGTAGGATGTCTTTTTGTTCTACTGATGGTGTCCTTTGTTGTACAGAAGCTTTGCAGCTTGATATAGTCCCACTTGTTCATTTTTGCTTTTGTTTCCCTTGCCCGGGGAGATATGTTCATGAAGAAGTCGCTCATGTTTATGTCCAAGAGATTTTTGCCTATGTTTTTTTCTAAGAGTTTTATGGTTTCATGACTTACATTTAGGTCTTTGATCCACCTTGAGTTTACCTTTGTGTATGGGGCTAGACAGTAGTCCAGTTTCATTCCCTTACATGTAGCTGTCCAGTTTTTCCAACACCAGCTGCTGAAGAGGCTGTCATCTCCCCATTGTATATCCAAGGCACTTTTATCAAATATTAATTGACTGTATATGTTTGGGTTAATGTTTGGATTTCCTATTCTGTTCCACTGGTCTGTGGGTCTGTTTTTGTGCCAATACCAAATTGTCTTGATTACTGTGGCTTTGTAGTAGAGCTTGAAGTCAGGGAGCATAATTCCCCCTGTTTTATTCCTCCTCTCAGGATTGCTTTGGCTATTCGGGGTCTTTTGTGGTTCCATATGAATTTTAGAATTATTTGTTCACGTTCATTGAAGAAAGCTGTTGGTAGTTTGATAGGGATTGCATTGAATCTGTAGATTGCTTTAGGTAGTATAGCCATTTTGACAATATTTATTTTTCCTAGCCAAGAGCATGGGATGCATTTCCATTTGTTAGTGTCCTCTTTAATTTCTCTTAGAGTGTCTTGTAGTTTTCAGAGTACAGGTCTTTCACTTCCTTCATTAGGTTTATTCCTAGGTATTTTATTCTTTTTGATGCAATTGTGAATGGAATTGTTTTTCTGATTTCTCTTTCTGTTAGTTCATCATTAGTGTATAGGAAAGCAATAGATTTCTGTGTGTTAATTTTGTATCCTGCAACTTTGCTGAATTCAGATATTAGTTCTAGTAGTTTTGGAATGGAATCTTTAGGTTTTTTATGTACAGTATCATGTCATCTGCAAATAGTGACAATTTGACTTCTTCTTTACCAATCTGGATGCCTTGTATGTCTTTGTTTTGTCTGATTGCTGTGGCTAGGACCTCCAGTATTATGTTGAATAACAGTGGAGAGAGTGGGCATCCCTGTCTTGTTCCCGATCTTAGATGAAAAGCTTTCAGGGTCTCGCCGTTAAGTATGATGTTAGCTGTGGGTTTGTCATATATAGCCTTTATGATGTTGAGGTACTTGCGGTCTATACCCATTTTGTTGAGAGTTTTAATCAGGAATGGATGCTGAATTTTGTCAAATGCTTTTCAGCATCTATGGAGATGATCATGTGGTTTTTGTTCTTCTTTTTATTGATGTGGTGGATGATGTTGATGGATTTTCGAATGTTGTACCATCCTTGCATCCCTGGGATGAATCCCACTTGATCATGGTGTATGATCCTCTTTGATGTATTTTTGAATTCGGTTTGCTAATATTTTGTTGAGTATTTTTGCATCTACGTTCATCAGTGATATTGGTCTGTAATTTTCTTTTTTGGTGAGGTCTTTGCCCGGTTTTGGTATTAGAGTGATGCTGGCTTCATAGAATGGGTTTGGAAGTATTCCCTCCTCTTCTATTTTTTGGAAAACTTTAAGGAGAATGGGTGTTATTTCTTCTCTATATGTCTGGTAGAATTCAGAGGTGAATCCATCTGGTCCGGGGGTTTTGTTCTTGGTAGTTTTTTGATTACCAATTTGATTTCGTCGCTGGTGATTGGTCTGTTTAGTTTTTCTGTTTCTTGCTTGGTCAGTCTTGGAAGGTTGTATTTTTCTAAGAAGTTGTCCATTTCTTCTAAGTTTTCCAGCTTGTTAGCATATAGATTCTCATAATATTCTCTTATGATTCTTTGTATTTCTGTGGGGTCCGTCGTGATTTTTCCTTTCTCAT
This sequence comes from Smutsia gigantea, assembly GCA_032199065.1. Classification (NCBI taxonomy): domain Eukaryota; kingdom Metazoa; phylum Chordata; class Mammalia; order Pholidota; family Manidae; genus Smutsia; species Smutsia gigantea. Next base: position 257,773 of record JAVSCE010014343.1, on the reverse strand, counting down.
TTCTGATTGTGTTTATGTGTAGATTCTCTTTTTCTCTTAATGAGTCTGGCTAGGGGTTTATCTATTTTGTTTATTTTTTCAAAGGACCAGCTCTTGGTTTCATTGATTTTTTCTATTGTTTTATTCTTCTCAATTTTATTTATTTCTTCTCTAATCTTTATTGTGTCCCTACTTCTGGTGACTTTGGGTCTCATTTGTTCTTCTTTTTCCAATTTCAGTAATTGTGTCTTTAGACTATTCATTTGGGGATGTTCTTCCTTCTTTAAATAGGCCTGGACTGCAATATACTTTCCTCTTAGAACTGCCTTTGCTGCGTCCCACAGAAGTTGTGGTTTTGTGTTGTTGGTGTCATTAGTCTCCATATATTCTTTGATTTCTGTTTTGATTTGGTCATTAAACCATTGATTAATTAGGAGAGTGTTGTTAAGTCTCCATGTATTTGCGAGCCTTTTTGATTTCTTTCTAAAATTTATTTCTAGTTTTATACCTTGGTGATGTGAGAAGTTGGTTGGTAGGATTTCAATATTTTTGAAATTACTGAGGTTCTTTTGTGGCCTAGTATGTGGTCTATTCTGGAAAATGTTCCATGTGCACTTGAGAAGAATGTGTATCCTGTTCCTTTTGGGTGTAGAGTTCTGTAGATGTCTGTTACGTTCATCTGTTCTAGTGTGTTGCTCAGTGCCTCTGTGTCTTTACTTATTTTCTGTCTGGTTGATCTGTCCTCTGGAGTGAGTGGTGTGTTGAAGTCTCCTGAGATGAATGCATTGCTGTCTATTTCCTCCTTTAATTCTGTTAGTATTTGTCTCACATATGCTCGCACTCCTGTGTTGGGTGCATATATATTTATAATGGTTATATCTTCTTGTTGGACTGACCCCTTTATCATTATGTAATGTCCTTCTTTATCTCTTGCTACTTTCATCGTTTTGAAGTCTATTTGTCTGATACAAGTACTGCAACACCTGCTTTTTTCTCTTTGTTGTTTGCATGAAATATCTTTTTCCATCCCTTCACTTTTAGTCTGTGTATATCTTTGGATTTGAGGTGAGTTTCTTGTAGGCAGCATATAGATGGGTCTTGCTTTTTTCTCCATTCTGTTACTCTGTGTCTTTTGATTGGTGCATTCAGTCCATTTACATTTAGGGTGGTTATTGATAGATATGTACTTCTTGCCATTGCTGGCTTTAGATTCGTGGTTACCAAGGGTTCAAGGGTTGCTTCTTTACTATCTAACAATCTAACTTAACTTTCTTGTTAGGTTATTGTAAACACAGTCTGATGTTTCTTTATTTCTCTCCCTTCTTATTCCTCCTCCTCCATTCTTTCTATAATAGGTGTTTTATTCTTTGCCTTTAGTTAGTATTTGGATGGTCTGCTTTCTTTGTTATGATTTTATTTTCTCTGGTGACATCTTTTTAGCCTAGGTGTGCTTCCCTCTAGAGCAGTCCATTTAAGATATCCTGTAGTGGTGGTTTATGAGAGGCAAACTGTCTTAACTTTCGTTTATCTGGAAATTGTTTAATCCCTCCATCATATTTAAATGATAATCGTGCTGGATACAATATTCTTGGTTCGAGGCCCTTCTGTTTCATAACGTTAAATATATCATGCCATTGTCTTCTGGCCTGTAAGGTTTCTGTTGAGAAGTCTGATGATGGTCTGATGGGTTTTCCTTTGTAGGTGATCTTTTTTCTCTCTCTAGCTGCCTTTAATACCCTGTCTTTATCTTTGATCTTTGCCATCTTAATTATTATGTGTCTTGGTGTTGTCTTCCTTGGGTCCCTTGTGCTGGGAGATCTATGAGCTTCGGTGGACTGCGAGACTACTTCCTTCCCCAGCGAGGAAAGTTTTCAGCAATTATTTCTTCAAAGACACTTTCTATCCCTTTTTCTCTCTCTTCTTCCTCAGGTACTCCTATAATGCGAATATTGTTCCGTTTGGATTGGTCACACAGTTCTCTTAATATTCTTTCATTCCTAGAAATCCTTTTTATCTCTTGCATCTCATCCATTCTGCTGTTAAGCCAGTCGATCGCTTGTCTGATTTCTGCATTGTCTTTCCTCAGTTCCCTCACTTCCTCCCTCAGCTCTTGCACATTTCTCTGCAGGTCCATCAGCATGGTTATGACTTTTATTCTGAATTCTTTTTCAGGAAGACTGTGCATTTCCATCCCTTCAGACTCCCTCTCTGGGGTTGTCTGGTTGATTTTGGTCTGAACCATATTCCTCTGTCTTTTCATGGCCATAGAATTGGTCACTGATAGTTGCCACGTATGTCAGCTGGGCTCTTTAAGCCTTTAAAAAGAGGAAAAAAAAAAGAGAGAAAAAAAAAAGAAGAAAGGAAGAAAAAAAAGAAAAAAAGAAACAAAAGAAAAAACAAAACAAAACAACAAAAAAAACCAAAAAAAAAATGCCCACCGGATGTAGATTCTGTGGGAATGCTGTAGGTGGCGCTATTGCCCCACTATTCCACAGCTGTGACTGCACCACTCTGCAGGGCCCTTTATCGCTCTGGCAGTGGTGGGAACGAATAGGAGGCTGTTGATCTCAGTGAGAAGTGTAAATATGGCTACGCTTCCTCAGTCACCAGCTAAGGCGTCTGAAACTCCCCAGGACTCCCAGCCTGCTGGGCTGAGTGTGCTGGGGCGATCCGGCTCCTCCACTGGGCTCCTGTCTCTTTAAGACCGCTGAAGAAAGCACGTGCTTTTTTTTTACCTTCCCGGGAGCCGGCTGCAAGCACCCTGGCGCGTTCCCCGCTCAGATCCTGCCCCTCTGTCTCTCCAATCTCCGCTGCACTGAGCAATGTGGGTCGGCTCTCCCCGCGCAGATCACCGGGGCTGGCTACTTCGCGGGGTGTGCTTCCACTCCCTCCCGCCCCTGACTCCTCTCCTCCCGCCGGTGCGCTGGGGTGGGGGAGGGCTCGGGTCCCGCCGGGTCGCGGCTCCGCATCTTACCCGCCTCTTGGGGTGCCGAGTCCTCTCGGGTGTAGCTGCACGCTGTGCGCTTTCCTGTGTATTCTCGTCTCTCTTTTAGGAATAGATGTATTTGCTGTGTTTTTGTAGATAAATATAGTGTTGGGAGGAGATTTCTCCCGCCCTGCTCACACCGCCATCTTCCCAGAAGTCCCCTGGAATGGAAATTTTTTACTGATATGACTTGAAATTTTCTTTTTAATTTGAAAATCAATTCACAACTTTCTTGGCACAATAATATTTAATTCACTAGAAGATCCCAATTTCCCAGGCTTCAGCCAAACTCAGGATGAAAAGCAGCTGGTATTTGGTACAGGAGAGTCACAGCATGAATACTACTTAAGCATAACAGATATCTAAAGTGGAGGGCTTGTATAATAATTATTATAATTATAGCTAATATATATTAAGTGCTTTATCATGCATCAGACATTGGGCAAGTCCTTTGCATATATTATCTCATTTAAACCTCATAAACACCTGTGGTTACTGTTAGACTTTGTGCTTTACAGGTGAGGAAATGAAGTCCCAAAGAGGTTTTGTACTTTCACAGTTACAGAACTGCTAAGTAGTAAGGTCAGCCTTGGTACTCATGCAGTCTGGCCATTCCATACATTACAGTGATGACAGTCTGGTTTTAGTAAAATCTTCGTCACACTGGACCTAGTCCAATTTTTGAAATCTGTTCCTGAGTCCCATCTTATTTGAGCCTCATAGCAAATCTAAGTTATATTAGCCCTTTTATGGCAAGCACCATGTGTTTTGACACACCAGAAATTGATGTGTCAAAAGCAGGGGCCCCCTAGATCATTGGTCTGCAGACTCTTTTTGTAATATTCTTTCTAATATATAACCATTGCTCTCAACGAAAGCCTGAATTCTTGCTGAGTTGAAACATCAGAGATTTCATATTTGTCTGATGCTTACAGTTTAACTCCAAAGTCAGTGTGAGTGTGTCCCTCATCTTTTGTTTCTGATCAAGTTATTTTAAGTGATGTCTAAAATCTATAAATTACATGATTCAAATTATTTGTGAAACACAAATCCCCTTCTGTTTGTGGCCACTAAAGTCCTTTCATCGAGTTATAATGAGTTGGATAAAGAAACTATACCTAATTCCTTTCTGTAAAGCATGAAAGGAGATGGATTTACTATGCTTCTTTTCTGACTAATAATATACATTTTTAAGCTTCAGCAAAAACACAAGCCTGTTCTACATCTTCATTAATAGGGACATTCAGTGTAAAAAGAGGCAGTTATTTTATAAATAAATGTGTGATGGTGGTGTAGATGCACATATTTATCGTGCCATGATATCACAGCAAATATTTGCTGTTAAATAGGAAACAGAAAAGGGAAGAATGATTCCTTGTGCCTTCTATAATTTCTGACAGAGCTCTGAGGAGAGAAACTTGTAAAAAAATTTGAAAATTCCATCGTCCAGTATTTCATGAGCAGCAGAAGTAAAATAGGAAGGAATGCACTTGTCTGGTTTACTTAGTCCTTAAAACTCTTTTATCTAAAATAATGACGATGCAAAGAACTTGTTTAAGGTTTGAATGATTAGGAAAATTGCATGAGTACTCCACTTCACAATGCAGAGCAGACCACAGCATGTAAGTATTTCTTTTATAACATGTGCCTTACCATTCTAGTGTTTAGAGCAGGGGTTGGCAAACTTTCTATAAGTGAACAAACAGTAAATATTTTAGGCCTTATGGACCATAAGGTCTCTGTTGCACTAAGTAACTCTGTTGCTGTAGCAGGAAAGCAGCTATAGAAATAGTTGATGAGTGGTGGGCAGCCCTGTGTTCCTGTAACACTTTATTTATATGTGAGGAAAATCAAATGGCTGAATTTGTCCTGAGGGCCATAGCTTGCCAATCCCTGACCTAGAACTGCTGGCTCCAAAAAATCTTAGCTACCAGTAGTTCTAAATATAAAGCCTACATATACATATATGTTCATATGTATAAATGTGTGTGTATATATATATATATAGAGAGAGAGAGAGAGAGAGAGAGAGAGAGAAAGAGAGAGAGAGAGAGAGAGAGAGAGAGAGAGAGAGAAACCTCTGATAATGGAGTCTTACTCATATCTAAGTTAGTAAACTGAAATCCTAAATTGTTTTTCATTTTAAAATTAATTTTCTCATTTAGGTGTCCTATCAACACCATGAGTCAGGAAGAGCAGGCATTACTACTCATATGCTTTCATTCTGTAGAAAGTGAAACTAAGGCACTAGCTAATTAGGAGAACTTGGACCAGGTTTTCCAAAACCCAGCTGAGTTTTTCTTCTCGGAGTGATTTGAAATGTATCTATTAGAGCAAATTTTGACCTCACTCAAATAAATTTATGCCCAGATTTTATAATGCTATCTTTTAGGTCATATAGATATCAGGTACACCTAAATCTGGACTCAGAGTAGATATAATTAAATTCCTTATTAGTTTATGTTTCTAATAAATGGAGTTCAAAGGTTTTGCATAAGCATCATTAATATGGAATTCATTGTATCTGTATCTGCTCCTATAGCAACAAGCATGGGGCTCTTAGTGAATTAATTCTGATCTTTTTAAACATTTTTTATTGGCCAAGGGAGGCCCCGGACTGAGTTAGGGGGTAGGAACTATACAAAGCTGGATTGCTCTGAAGAAGAAAATGAGAGGATTTTTATTTTATAAGTGGATTGATGGATTTTCTTCTGAGGAGGAAAAGAAAGGAGAGAGGAGAGGAAGGAGAGGATGACTAACCAAAATATAAAAGGGGAAAAAAGAGAACTTTTATGAATAGGGATGGCTGGTATTCCGTTTCAAGCTGTTTGCCTTGTGGTGTCAACACCCCTCCCAGCTCCATCTTTCCCAAAGCTTCTGTGAAGTCTGCTCCACATTTACAGCTCAGGGCAAACTCATGTGTGTGTGTAAATCAAGAAAGAAGGCAGGATTCCTATTTTGAGTCTAAAGTACTGTGCACAGAAAAGGAAACCCCACATTTGGATTAAATGTCATTTCTCTAAGGACAAATCACTGGTCTTTCAAAGTTGGAAGAAGCCCAGAATAATCAACTTACCGCCAAGCGGCTTATTGATCTACTTGAGCGACAGCGCTGCTCTGGAGGCCACCCTGAGTGAGAGCGAGTGCAGAGCAGCCGTGGTTCATCTTTATCTTCTACTTACATGCCAAGTTCACCCATCCCGAAACCAAGCTTGGTCCTGCTTTTGCTCAATCCTGAAAAAAAAAAAAGATCATATAATAGATTTTGCTGGAATTATTACTGCTTGGTTTTTTGATTTGGTCAGCCCAACAGGATCCAGTTCATGATGGGAAGTTCCAAAGATATGGTAGCTTGGTCTCTGTGACCAAGTTTTCTGTCTCTATCAGTGTCCAAAAGCCAGGAGCGGGCCCATTGATTCTTTCTCTGGGGCCTGCGGTAAATTCTTCAGTGCATCTATTTCCACCAGTGACATCACTGATCCCACAGATCCTGACAGATCACATGGCCCAAGTGACAGGCCCACTTGCCCTGCAGCTTAGATCAGCACAGATCCCTTTCTTTCTCTAGACCCCAATCAAGGCTGATACCCTCTCATGGCACCCAGTATATGGGCCAGAGCAGTATTCCTAGGTGTGAAATGGGTCATCTCCAGAAAAAAGAGACTTCTGAGGATTAGATTTCTTTGCAGAAGAGGATACAAGATGCATAACTTGTCTTATAAAGAAATGTCCTGGTACATCCCTCACTTCTGGCCCCCTAAAATGTTTCATTAAAGTGGTAAGTCTCTAAATGTTCACAGTTCATCTACTCAGCTCTGCAACACTTACATTTTAAAGGCTTTGCATGTTAGTCACTTCTAGCTTATTCTGGTTAATCAGTATGATGTCAAGGATGAATTAGATTGGTGTGATATTCTGCAGGACATCAGGATACCCCAAATCCCTTCACAGTATTATGATGGAGAGGAGAAGAGTTAACATAACCCAGGGAGTAAGATTGTAAATATATTGTCATCAACTTATGAATGCCAATTGTTTCTGATCTTCAATCCTGATGGGGTAGAAAGGAATATATTCACCAAATTAATGGTTGCATACCATGTATCCGAAGCCATACTAGTTCAGTCTTACTCTAAGAAAATATCTTGTTTGACATAACTGAGACTGTGGCTACTTCTTGATTTACCTTGTAATAGTCAAATCATTCTCCAGGATCTACATGTATTTTACAGGGGCCCAGACTAGCCAAAGAAATAAAACTGTGAAAAGGACTCACTCCTGCTTCCTTTAAGTCTAATAATGTTTTAAGGTCTCTGCCACCTTCCCTGGGATGTCAAGTTGATTTTAATTTACTGTCTTGGCCAGGTGTGGTGGACAGTTTCAGAAGCAATTACCCCATAGGCTGAAGGCCCAATGTGGGGGTCGTTTGAATTGCCAAGGATGTCAATCACAAGTACACATTCACGGATTGAGGAAACGAGTAGCAGGTGAGTTCATGAGCCCAGTGGACTCACTTTAACTCAGGCCTTGGGGAACATGCTTATACCTCAGATCTCCAGATATTAGTGCCCTTAAGACACTGTGTTCTACTTGTTCTCACAACTCTCATTGATTTAAGACTTCTTGACTGCCATTTTGACATTGCCATTTTTTATAACAATTGTGACATCCTAATTTGTGGCAGTTAAGTCTGCCATCTAGCTTCTATTACTTTAGAACCCCACACTCCTTTACTATCAGTGAGCCAAGTTCTGTCACATTCTCCCCAACCATCTGATATCAGAGATGTTGGTGCCTCTCTCTATTCGGTGAATACTATGTTTTCTACGCTTTCTGGTGAAACACAATCTTCTGCTGGGTATTCTGGCCTCTAATAATATATCATATCCAGTTTACTCACTTACCTGAGCCTATTTTTTTCCCTTAAACTTTTAATTTTTGAATAGTTTTAGATATGCAGAAAAGGTGCAAGGATAGTACAGACAGCTCTCATATGCCCCCAGCCGGTTTCCCCTACTGTTAACCTCTTACATTCCCATGCTACAATTGTCACAACCAACGAGCCGATATCGATACATTATTATTAGCTAAAATCCAATCTTTGGATTTCCTTAGTTTTTACCTGATGTCTCCTTTCTGTTGCAGGATCTCATCTGAAATACTGCAGGAAATCACATCAACATGACTCTTCAGGCTCCTCTACGCAGGACAGCTCTCAGACTCTCCTCGTTTCTCATGGCCTTTGATTTGAGGAGCACTTGTTTTATAGAATATCTCTATATTTGCATTTGACTGATGTTTTGGTCATTGTTAGACTGAAGTCTTCAGCCATTTAGTCCCTTTCTTCACTCTATGTCGCAGCAATACAGACACTTCAGCTTTACTCTTCATGGGCAATTCACAGGCAATTCATTCCTTCTGTCTTCTAGAAGCCACATTAGTAGTGAATTTTTGCCATTCCCTGTGGTCCTTGATATCTGTAGGTAGTTTAATTACTGGGGCTATGAGAAAATGAAGATTGTGCTTTAGGAAGCAAAAGACCCCAGATAATACAGGCATACCTTGGAGTTATTGCAGGTTCAGTTCCAAATCACTGCAAACAGGGAATATTGCAATAAAGTGAGTTAAATGAATTTTTGGTTTCCAGTGCCTATAAAATTATAATTATACTATAATGTAGTCTATTAAGTGTGCAATAGCATTATGTCTAAAAAATGTACATACCTTAATTTAAACATACTGTATTGCTAAAAAATGCTAACCATCATCGGAGCTTTCAACAAGTCATGATCTGTTGATGGTGGCGGGTCTGGCCTTGGTGTTAATGGCTGCTGACCGATCAGGATGGTGATTGCTGAGGGCTGGGGTGGCTGTGGCCATTTCTTAAAAAAAGACAGCAGTGAAGTTGGCCGCATTGATTGGCTCTTCCTTCCATGAATGATTTCTCTGTGGCATGCATTGATGTTTGATAGCATTTTACTCACAACAGAACTTCTTTCAAAATTGGAGCCAATCCTTTCAAAACCTCCTGCTGATTTATCAACTAAGTTTATGTAATATAAGTTATAAATCCATTGTTGTCATTTCAAACAATCTTCAGAGCATCTTCACCAAGAGTAGATACTATATCAAGAGATAACTCTTTGCTCATTCACAGGAGCAACTATTCATCCATTCAGTTTATCATGAAATTGCAGCAATTCAGTCCCATCTTCAGGATCCACTTCTAATTCTAATTCCTTTGCTATTTCTTTTACATCTATAGTTACCTCCTCCACTGAAGTCTGGAACCTCTCAAAGTCATCCATGAGGGTCGGAATCAACTTCTTCCAAACTCCGTGAATGGTGACATTTGACCTCTTTCCATGAATCATTAATGTTCTTAATGGCATCTAGAATGGTGAATCCTTTTCAGAAGGTTTTCAATTTACTTTGCCCAGATTAATCAGAGGAATCATTATCTATGGCAGCTGTAGCTTTACAAAATGTATTTCTTAAATAATAAGACATGAAAGTAGTGACTCCTTGATCTGCGGCTGCAGAATGGATGCTGTGTTAGCAAGCATGAAAACAACATTAATCTCACCATCCATCTCCATCAGAGCTCTTAGGTAACTAGGTGCATTGTCAGTGAGAAGCAATATTTTGAAAGGAATCTTTTTTTGTGAGTAGCTGATCTCAACAGAGGGCTGAAAATACTCAGTACACTATGTTGTAAAAATTTTCTGTCATCCAGACTTTGTTGTTTCTCTTACAGAGCACAGGCAGAGTAGATTTAGCATAATTCTTAAGGGGCCTAGGATTTTCATAATAGCAAATGACCATGGGCTTCAACTTACAGTCACAACATTATCCCCTAACAAGAGAGTCAGCCTGCCCTTTGAAGCTTTGAATCTAGGCACTGACTTCTCTCTAGCTAGGAAAGTCCTGGATGGACAGGCTGTCTCATCCACACTGAAATTCTGTTGTTTGGTGGAGCCACCTTCATTAGGTATCTTAGTTAGATGTTCTGGATAACTTCCCGCAGCCTCTACAACAGGACTTGCTGCTTCACCTTGCCCTTTTACACATTGCAGGTGGTTCTTTCCTTCAACCTCATGAACCAACCCCCGCTAGCTTTAAACTTTTCTTCTGTAGCTTCATCACCTCTCTCAGCCTTCCCAGAACTGAAGAGAATTAGGGCTTTGCTAGGGATTAGATGCTGGTTTAGGGAATGCTGTATTTGGTTTGTTCTTCTATCCAGACCATTAAAACTTTCTGCATATCAGCAATAACGTTGTTTTATTTTCCTATCATTCATGTGTTCCCTGGAGAAGCACTATTAATTTCCTTCAAGGACTTTTCCTTTACATTCACTGCTTGGCTGTTTATACAACAGGCCCAGCTTTCAGCCTAGCTTGGCTTTCAACTTACTTTCCTTGCTAAGCTTAATCATTTCTAGCTTTGATTTAAAGTGAAAGACATGAGACTGTTCTTTTCACTTGAACACTCAGAGGCCATTGTAGGGTTATTAATTGGCCTAATGTCAATATTCTTGTGTCATAAGGAATAGGGAGGGAGAGAAATGGGGTGGGAACAACCAGTCAGAGGAGCAGTCAGAGAATACACATTTATTCGTTAAGTTCACTGTCTGTACGGGCACAGTTCATAGTGCCCTCACTTCCCAAACAACAGCATTAACATCAAAGATCACTGATCACAGATCCCCATAGCAAATGGAATCATAACAAAAAAGTTTGAACTATTAAAAGAGTTATCAAAATATGACACAGAGACATTAAGTAAATAAATGCTGTTGAAAAAATGGTGCCAATAGACTTGCTTGATACAGGGTGGCCACAAACCTTCAATTTGAAAAAAAAGAAGCAGTTTCTGTGATGCACAATAAAACCAAGCACAATAAAATGAGGTACGCCTGTATTTGGGTTCATCATGCAGTGTGTATCCTTCTGACTGGTACAAAGTGAACAGGTGCTCCACAAAGGTGCAATTCTTTCCTTTCTTCCTTTCTGTAGGCTCTCTCCCATTGGCTGGTATTGGGAAGAAGGTTGCATAGTATGTCCCCTCAGTTAGCCTTTAATTCCTTGGGAAAAATAGAATGTGAAGTCAACTTAAATAAAAGTTTCATCCAAGATGATTCAGAGCCTTAAAATACTGAGAATGTTTTTATTCTAACAAGATTATTTTTTCCTTCACACTCAATGGATATTCCCTTCAAAGGAAACTTATAGCCCATGAGGTCAATAAACTTCCGCTAAATTTACATCTTTCACTCATGAACCTGTGATCTTAGGAACAGTTAGGTAGCAATATCTTATAACTAGAAAAAGAAATGATTAACAAAAAGCCAAAGTCCAAAAATAAATCTTTAACCGAAGGAAAAATAGTCTTGGTTGTGTGGAAGTTACTAAGTAAAAAGTTTTAAAAATTTAATGAAGGTTTTCTTAACAGTTGTTTATTTATAAACTTTATAACCTCAGTAGTAAGAACATTTAATGAGTTATACTTTATTGAATCCCATTTGTGTCTGGTACTGCATTAATTATTTTAACTACTTATTTAATCCTCACAACTGCCCTTCATTATGTTATACCCATTTTACAGCTGAGGAAACTCAGTCTCAAGGTCTTCTTAACTTTCTTCAAGACTGTAGTGTGGAACAGAGCTTCAAAAGAACCCAGATTTGACTAAAGCCATGATCTACCCACCATGATACCCTGTCTTTTTTTTAATTATTAAAGTATCATTGATATACAGTCTTATGTTGGTTTCAAATATACCCTGTCTTCTTAAAGCTAAATATTTATAAGGTTACTAGTTAGTTTTCAAAAAACCCCTTCTCTTTGTTTGTTTTGGTTTGGTTGGGTTTGTATTTCATGCCAGATTTGCACCTGCAGTTGGTTACTTGAGACCAGAACCCTTTAATCAAGAATAAGGTTTAATTTAGGGAAGAAAATATCAGACATAATAAATGGACTGACAGAGGCATACTTCTTAAAAATTATACTGCTCCTCTTGAGCATTAACAGTGTCAGTTGATTCTTAGGAGGAAATTATATAGCAGCTCCTAAATGTAACACACAGTCAAAATCAAATATAAATGTTTCTATTCTTAGGTACTATGAGGTTTACTTGCTCTTCTGTTTTTCCCATTGATAATGAAGTTGTATTTAATCCCCTGTGCACTTGGGGAATTTTCATTCTCTGGTGACTAAAAATAAACTCATTAAGTCCCCAGGCTTAGTGGCAGAAATCAGACCACGAGAGTGTGTCAGCTGCGGTGTGGAGGTTTCGTCCACCAGGGTGGGATGTTGTGTGGGAGGGCACTTTTCCACAGGGTGTTGGAGGATGGGTCCCTTCTTGATCTCAAGCATTTCCCCAGTGGAGACATTGCCAGGGAGTGGGGGCTGGAAACCAGAACATTCTGGAACCTCCTGTGATCAGAAACAAAGAAACAGACACTAGCCTTAAAGTTGCCCCTGGGCACCTGTATGTAGGAAGTTGGCTGAATTTATTCTCCCTTCCCAGTGCCTGACAGTGCTTCAATTAGCCTTCAATTCCCTGGGAAAATAGGATGTGAAGTCAACTTAAATAAAAGTTTAAGCCTGTGGAGAGGGGGTCATATGTCTTGGTTTGCTTGGGATAGCCTCAGTTTCTATCTCTGGCCCACTATCACAGTACCCCCCTTTCCACTGCCACTGTTCCCAATAAAGGTGATGAATCACAAATTATATGATGTCCTCATTTATAGATGACACTCCCATCTTTCCATCTCCACACACCTACCATATAATAGGCATCTTAGGAGTATGAACCAGGTTCCGTTTGCCCTTGCATACTTCCTCAGCACTTAGCTTACACTCAACAAACACTTGTTTTAGTAAATCAATTACCATATTAATACTCCCATAATAAAAAAAGAAGACAACCAATATGTATAGAAAAACTACTGTGTGGTACACACTGTTCTAGACACTGATTAATTTATATTACCTCTTTGGGTGCTCACACCTGCCCTACAAAGGATTCCTTTTAACCAAAGAGGAAATTCAGAGAAATCAAGTAATCAGATTAAATGGTATCATTAGTAAATAATGTAGCAAAAATGCGGTTTGGGTCCATTTGATGTCTAAGCTCAAGATTCTATTATTATTCTCTTTGCCTTCCTCTGATTGCATATTCCAGTATCCTTGTACGATGCTTTCGTGATTTATAATACATAGTAGTATGGAAACCTCAGAACACCCTTTGGGTAGGTAGTTCCATCTTCATTTTAACAAAGGTATTTTGTTTGTTTTGCTCGATGTCACACCGCAGATCGGTAGTAGACCTCAGGGTCACACTGCAGATGAGTGGTAGATTCACTTCTGTTCACTTCAGCTCCCAAATTCCTTTGTTCTAATAGCTAAGAATACCAAAATGGGGAAACAGTTCACTTGGTGATATCCTCAGCATCCTAGGATTAATTATGCCCTCCTCACTTCATCCCAACCCTCTTTCCCCAGGGATACTATACACAACCTTAATTTACACATGATGAATTCTTAAAAATGGTGCATTTATTTAACTTGCAATATATTTCCTCAAAATTGTTCTCAAAAATACTTATGATTGGACTCTGTTGTCCCCTCCTGGCATGACCCAGGAGCTCTGTCCTTTCACTTTATCTCTAAATAAAATCCTGTACCTTGCTCTCCTAAAAAAAAAAAAGTGCTTATGATTAAAAACTTCAAAGTATATCTTTCTCAAATGGTAATTTTTGCTACTAACCCATGCCTTCCCATTAGAAAAACTTTAGCTATCCCAGCCAGACTTCACAGGCCTCAAGCAAAGACTAATAATTTGAAAAGACACTTGGTAGGGGCAAGCAGTAGGATTTTAAGCTTAAAATGTAGCAGGTGGACACATTTAAAAATCTCATCCATATAGCCATTCTCATACATAGATACATTTTTTAAAAAGTAGAAATGAGCTTCTTCAACATATGTTTGTGCCAGGGGGCACTGATATGTAAATGTTTTTTCAATAAACCTGTCTTTCTAATCCTCTAGATTTTCAAATATAGTGCATAGCAAGATCACTTGCAAATGTGACTTCTTACACATTCTTCTCCAAGTGCCGGTTATTATGATATGCAGTAAGTTTTTTTGTTCCTCCAGGGGGCTGAAATAATGCTAATTTGGGAGAGTTAAAATATTCACAAAATGGACCATCCACTTTTTTTCTGGAGTATGAAAATGACAAGAAGTTACTTAGGTGCTATAATGTCTGCAATACCCACAGTATCACAAGACAAATTCAGTTGTAGGCCTGCCTGACAGATTTCAGCTGTGCGAGAATTTTTAGCACATTTATAAAGATATTCCAGGATATAAGGAGCTCATTTAAAAAGAAAGAAAAGAGAGACATAAAATACACAAAATGATAAATCACATCAGTGCAATGAAATCGGGAGGATTTTCATAATCTAGACTTCAGAGGTACAGAACAGAGCAAAAGCAAGGACTCCAAATCAAAAATCTGACTTTTGTCCCCATGGATTGGGAAGTAAACATTTACAAGTAAGAATATGGTATCTTCTGTGTAATTTTCCTATAGGGTTTGTTCTTTCCAGAAGTTTCTATGTATCATGAACCAAAATAAAATACCCTCTAGGACCCGGCAACTTACCCTAGTGGGAAAATCAAGTCTTGGAAAGAATTAGAAAGTATACAACTAGAATTTCCAAGATTTCTTAGAATAAAATTCCAAAAAGGACATACACGAATATCCTGAGACACTCAGCACTTGAGTGAATGACTTGTGAGGGAGTGACTTATGACCAGTGTGGACGGACCTCCATTATTGCCACCTTGCTTTCTTATGAGGGAGGACAATGATATCTTTGATTTGTCACTAAACACTTGAGGACATCATCACCCAAATCCTGGCTTCAGATCAGTCACTATTGGAAAAACTATATATTGTCCTTATCATTTCAGTTTAGGAAATACGTAAAAGTCATTCATAGTGGAGCCCAGTGTGGTGTGAGGAACGCTAGAGTTGATAGGCAACAGAGTTTCCATGGTAACCGATAAAATTGCATCAGAGCTTGCCAACTATATCATATGTTCTAGGGCATTTCCAAAGCATCTAAATAATAAAAAGGAGTCAGTATTAAAACTTGCTTGAATTCATTGGAAATTTTATTTATTTATTTTTAGGTACTTGAGAATGTTACAGTATCACAAGATTGACAGAGGGACCTTGGTTATCACTGCTTTATTTCACTGGAGATGTATTAATTATCAATGTTCAGGTTGACAGGATGCACAAACCCAGATTTTTCTTTAATAATTTTGAAGTCTCCCAATCAAAGCTGGAAAAATGAGTAAGCTGAAGTTGTCTTTGTAAGAAATACTCATACAAAGAGCATAGATTGAGGAGTCATCTGAAACCACCACTTAACAGCTGGATGACTTTGATCTTGACTTTGGACAAAGAAATTCTATGTGCTTTTCCCTTAAATTGAAGTGTAGCTGATATACAATATTAAATTTGTTTCAGATGTGCATCGTGATTCGACAGTAATCTACATTATTAAATGATTACCCTAATAAGTGTAGTTATTATCTGTCAACATACAAAGATACTGTAATATTACTGACTCTCTCCCCTATGTTGCACTTTCATCTCCATGACTAGTTTATATTATAATTGCAATTTTGTAAAATGGGACTACTGACACTCATTTTTACAGATTTTTATAGCCATTTAAGGACCAAATGATATGAGTGTCAGACACATAGTAGATTCTGTTTCTTTTAAAGCTTATTCAGAAGTTCTTTTTTAATGCCTAAAGCCTGAAGCAAATAAGAAATTGTTTCCCTTTATGCTTATTTAGCAAAATCAAGACCTATCGTACTGGTGGTTTCCCTTTGATGTTCTACAGGGGAAGAGTTGTTTGGTGCCTGAGGACAATTAGTGAAGGACCTTGATCTTCATGCTCAGTTGCCCTCCCCACTGGATATTTCCTTTAAATGTTCTACTTGTTTACTATAGATGTGTGTGCTATTCGCCTACTTTAATATTAAATAACATTCTATGCTGGACTTTGAAATTTGCCTCAAGGTTTGACTCACCATCTCTTCCCATTTGTTAACTGTTTGTAGAATGAGTGAAAGTTTTAATAGTCACATTTAGCTACAATAAATTCTGGGAATCTGATAGGATGAAATATAAATTTCAGTTTATATTTATATGGAAAATGTGTTTGGAGATAGGTAAATATTTTAGCTTTTATAAAAAATCTTGACATTTTTTTCTCTTAGTTTTTCCTTTTTTTCTCAGTAAAACAGAAATTAAACATAGATAAAAAGATGGAAGCAACCCCTAGAATTCACATAATTTAGTTTAATTTATTGTCTAGTCCAGGACAGAAACTTCTAGGTACTGAGAGTACCTCAGTGAACAAAATACAGAGCCACTTAGGGAGCTTACATTCTATCAGAGAGATGTTAACATTTAAAATGTTATATAATATATTAGTAGAGGATACATTTTATGGGAAAAAAATACAGTAGAGTTAGGAGATTTGAAATGTGGTTTTTGCAATATATATAGGTTGGTCAGGGAAGGTGACATTTGAGCAGACTTGAAAAGGTGTTTAGTTACTTATATTAATCTAAGTATCTAATTATTAATAATGATATACCATAATTTTTACAAATGTGGTAGCTAAGAACCAGAGAATTCATAATATGTCCAAAATAACAAGAGAATTAATAACTTGTCCAAAATCACAAGATGGCTCAGTGAGAGGATAGGGAAAGAGATTCTATCTCTTGTAGATAAAGGATGCTTTTCACCATATTATACCAGGGCTTGGGGAACAAATATTTTTCTGATGAGAGCATGTGAATGAAATATAAGTGTCAACTCCTGGGTGCCCCAAATCCTCCAGCCTTCTCAGATCACCTTTTTTTTAATTTTATTTTTATTAGAAATAAAGAAAGAAGGAAGGAACGAAGGAAGACAAAAAGACAAGAAAACTCAGTCTCCTGGTTTGGATAGAATAGGATATCAAATGAACTCTACTTCCACCTCAGTGATCATAAAGATTTTCAGAAGGTCTTTCACCAGTTTTTGTTTCTTCCGGGTTCTCAATCTTCCCTACATGTCTTACTTCATCCAAAGATCTCCTCTTCCTCCACTTTGAGCCCAAAGATGAACACAACCTTTTCTCCCTTTAATTTAATGCCAAAACACCAGACTAATACAACTGAGATAGCAAGCTGTCCATAAAGGTGGGGGTAAAGAAGAGAATTACACTCCAGCACAACACAACCAAAGTTTAACATTTATCTGGGGATCTAATGTGCAGCACGGTGACTATCAACAATAACACTGAATTATGTACTTGAAAGTTGCTAAGAGAGTAGATCTTAAGTGATCTCACCCTGTGCCCCCAAAAGAGGTAATTATGTGAAATGATAGAGATGTTGACTAACCCTATTATGGTAATCATTTTGCAATATATAAATATATATCAAATCATCATGTTGTACACCTTAAACTTACACAGTGTTATATGTCACTAATATTTTAATAAGGTGGAAAAAAATTAACATCCAATATTAATTATTCCCATTGTCTAAAATCCTTCTGGCTCTCCCTTATTGGGACATTCTCATTGGTTTTAAGAAATGTGCCTGCTGCTTGGCCAGATTTCTGCATCATTTCTTTGTTTTTGGTACTATGCCATGTCTCCAACATCATTGCCATGGATAAAAGATAAAAAAATTTAAAGGTCTGTTAATCTGCAAGAAGAATTCTGTGGTCCTCTCCATTCACTTTTTTCTAAGACCTACCCTTTCTATATTCATAAAAATACCAGCCAATCAAGAAACCATTACTGTTGGCCACATCTTTTGCAGCTCAGAGGAGGAGCAGAAGCTCTGTATTTGCAGTTTTTCCCTTCATGATAAAATTCTTAGATATGGTCCTTTTCTCATCAGTCATGTAAACAGAAATAAGCTTCATATAGATTTATCTTCTTCAGGGTAGGAATTATTCAATTTCCCTTGGAAGGCTGAAATGTCTATAATCCTTTTCAGTTAAAAAAAAAAGCAACAATTTCTATTCAACTCTAACTTGGCATCACCAGTTTGTCTTGTAAGGATTTGTGTGACAAGCGCACTGAGAGAACTTTGTGGGAAGGATGGTTTTCACTACCGGATTTAAGCAGCTGACTCACACTGCAGGGAGTTCTTGGGGCCAACATCAATGGTATCACTGGATTAAAAAAATTCATCATGTAAAAATTATTAGAGTGGATTAATCTTTAGTCGGCACAATTCTGATCTTGCCACTTCCCTGTTATCAAAACAAAATAACAGTCATTTTGTTTTACGACTCTACTGCTCCCACTGGCTTTTAGAACAGAGGAGAGAAGGAAATCTAATGACAGTACAGCCACCAAATGGCCACAGCCAGTCCATGCATGTTTCCTTCCTTTCCCTCCCAGGCCAAAATAAACATGGGCCCACAGTCTGCCATTAGCAACATGGCAACAATGGCACCTTCCCTTTGGCTGTCCCATCTTTCTGCTCTTTACCCTCCCTCCCTTTGGTGCACTGAATGTCCTCAAACTCACCTCCTCCGTTCATTATAACTTGCTCCAAGCAAGGTGCAGAACTATTTTACACTAGACTACAATGGCAACTACAAATCCAACCTATGAGGTAATTGGGTAGTGGGGCCTTGTTAGGGGTGTGTGTATATGGCAGGTGATGGCTTTTTATGTTCTAAAAAAGGTCCCACCTTTAAGCTAATGGAATAAAGTACAAATGATGGCATTTGGGGCACCTACAAGAGGGTACAGGAGATATTGGGGTTTCTTCAGATCAACAAAGCACATTTTCCTCTCTCTCCCAGCATGGTAATATTTCTGATATAGAAACATGCCTTCTAAGTGATGTAGCTATTCAATGTGCTGGTTTGTTTGTTTTCTCTGAGAAGTTATTAATAAACTAGTGCTATGCCTTATAATTGCATGAACCATGCATAGAGTAAGTGCTAATTGGAAAGAAGAAGAGAGTTTGAAGACATTGTATACTACCAAAGGGAGGAAAGGGTAAAGAAGTAGAAAGTACCTGAGAATTAAATGAAAAAAATTGATGCTGTGTCTAGCCAGCAGAATGATGGAAGCAAGGACTACTTTACTATGAGAGGCATGAAGTTTCCTTCACATTTCAAACCATTAACACTCTGCTTTTCCAGAGTGATTTTTGAAATGCAAGACTAAGGAAAGTTATATAGACAATACTATTTCTTGACAATGGTTACTTGAAACCAGCAGTACTCACTGACTCTTCAGCTATAAGCTTCTGGTAGCTAACCTTTGGATGTTATAGATGTAATGACAGTTCTTTGGACCAATATTCAACTGACATGTACAAGGTGTTTACATTCCTTGTGGACTGAATATTAACACTTAAGTGTTGATAATATTAAAGTATACAAGTAGTCAAGTCTCTGAAAGCCAGTTTGATTTTCTGCTGAGACCATTACAAACAGAAACCTGTTACATTAGAATACCTCATGATAAAATAATTAAAAGCCTTGGTTAAGGTAAAAAACAGTAAAGATTTAGTTCTGCATTAGCACTGATCTTAGCAAGTGTGCAAACATAGAGGAGAAATTTCAACAGGACACAGATAGGTCTTTGCAGAGTCTTTCCATATTTATTTGTAACTAAAAACATATTTCAGTCATCAGAATTTCCTGTGTCCTGCTTCAAATCCATGGAGCAAAGTAGGGAGTGAACTTGGTATCTAGAATAAACAATGATCAAGGATTTATTCAGTTATCTAGATGTCAATAGCAAAATGAGAGATTCCTCGGTTAGAAAGAAAATATAGCTCACCTTGGGCCTTATGGATAATTTATGTTTTCTTCTTTTTTTCCTTTTTATTATTTCCTTATTTTCTACAGTGGCTACTCTTTATTGGGCATTGTGGACCAGGCCTTGTGCTTTTGTCTTCAGAAGCTGGTCATCTGTAATAGGTGACTGACTCACACAGACACACATATGGAGGTCCTTATCACTGGTAAGGATACTTGCAGAGCATAAAGTGAGTGCCAAGGGAGGCTGCACCCTCCAGGAGGGGCAGGAGTTGAGTCAGAAAAAGCTCTGTTGAGCACAGGAGACATGAACTAGACTTTGTGGTCACACAGGATTTGTAGAGGTGGGGTCAAGGAAGACATTTGAGAAGGGAGGACAAGTACAGCAAAATAGAGAAACTGCCCCCAAAAGCTTGCTGGGGGTTCTTCAGAACAATCAACAGAGTCTAACAAGAGCAGAAGAAGTCAGTAGAGCCTCGCAGGAGTGCATTATGTGACTGAGGCCCATAGAAACCTGGAGACTACATGACCTGGGACATGTTGACACATGGAGCAGCAATGACTGGCCCTCCTGGCATCTTAGGTACAAGGCCTGGAGACTGGCCTCCTGTGTGTTCCTGGAGTAACAGCAGAGTGGCCCCCAAAGGTCACTGTAGTGTACCCAAGGCTAGAAGGTAAAAGTACACTGTGGGGAGCTTGTCTTACTGTTATGGCCAGAGCCTGTGCTTCCAGGAGCACTACACCTACCCTGTTCCTGCCACTGTCCCAGCACAGGACCCTCTCTGTATGCATCCTACCTGCACTGTCCTATCACAGGACCACTCTCTGTATGCATCCTACTTGCACTGTCCTATCACAGGACCCTCTCTGTATGCATCCTACCTGCACTGTCCTATCACAGGATCACTCTCTGCATGTATCCTACCTGATAGACAAGAGTTGCCTATGCTGGTGTTCATCTACAGTCCCTGCAACTTTGACCCATCCTTAGTCAGTGTTCAGCAAAGCTCCCTATGTGTCCAACTATTGGCCTCCTGTGGAATAGGTGGGCTATGGACTCAATCAGTACAGGACTTTGAACCTAGGTGGATCCTCCAGCTAAAGGATTATCATGATTTTTTTGATGTTATTTTCTGGTTACAGTGCTCCAGTTTTCTCATGCAGGGGCCATTGCAGAAGATGGGGAGCAAGTAGTTTGCAAGGCAAGATTTCTAGAGGGGTGGGCTGTGGGTAAAATTGCAGTATTTCCAGAATCTCTCGCCTGGCCATAGTTCATCTCCATATCAATAGGCGTTTACAACGTGGGGAGAGAAGTAGTCCAGCTCCATATCAATAGGTGCTTACAAGAGGCAAGCACACAGTGGGGCAGGAGAAATTTTTTGGGCACTTCCCAGCCAGGACAGGGATAGACACAGGTGAGATGGAGTATGAATGCAGCCAGGATTCTTGTAAGCAATAAGTGGGTTTCTCCCACTTTATTCTTCCCTTTGACTATTTTGGCTTCAGTGGTTTATTTGCCCTGGGCTGGGAGCAGATTTTACCCCTGGATTTATAGGACTACATACAATTTATTGATTTTGGTAAATCCATTTTCTGAGGCACAGAGTCAGGAGAGAATCAACTATTATGTCCAGGCATGCTTCCCTATATGCACAATTAATAACCAAGGAGGTAGATATTGTTATCTTTGATTTTACAGATCAAGTAAAAGGAGGTCAGGAAGTTTGAAACACTTAAAGACTCACAGAAACCCTGTGAGGTCTTGTTCTTCCAGTGTTCCAGATGAAGCTCAGAAAGATTAAAGGATGTGCCAACGTATCACAGCTCACTTGTGGTTGAGCCAACTTGAGCAAAGGTCTCCTGATTCCTAGTTCTTTGCTCCTTTCCCTCCATGCCCATTGCCTCAGATAATTGCAGGTACACGTTCTCCACCCTCCCATACTCAGGAGAAAGATGCAGCTGAGGCCTGTGTCTGCATTTCACAGATGCCATTTCACTAATTAAAAATGCTGAGTGGGCAACTTGTATCACTTCTGTTTCCCAGTAATGTTTAACCTTAGGTCAAAAAAATCTAAGAGGTAAAAGAGCATGTTAATCTGGCATGTCCATTCCACCCCGGTGCTTATTAATTTCAGAACATACCTGAATTATTTCTCTGTGGCATATGCTTCCGTAGAGAAGCAGACAGTTCCTGACCAGGGGCAGATTTCAAGTTCTTCTCTCTTGGTACCACTACCACCATCAGATTCCTCTTCAGAGTCAACATTTAAGATCTTCCCTGAGGACAGCTTGGTGTCTGAAAACCCACACAAGGGCCTCTGGTCAATCATTCTCTTCACAGCATCACAGTCTCTTCTCCTGGCAAAGCATCTGCTCTGCTGAACTTTGCTTATGGAAACAACTTCTCCCTGAGAACTGGTCGAAAACAATTCCCCTGGGGCTGTGCTTCCCAGCATGGAGGTGAAGAACTTTGCAGTTTGGGACTATGTCGTCTTTGCAGCCCTCTTTACCATTTCCTCAGGAATTGGGGTGTTCTTTGCTATTAAGGAGAGAAAAAAGGCAACTTCAAGGGAGTTCCTGGTCGCGGGGAGGCAAATGAGCTTTGGCCCTGTTGCGCTGTCTCTGACAGCCAGCTTCATGTCAGCCATCACTGTGCTGGGGGCCCCTGCCGAGGTCTACCGCTTTGGGGCATCCTTCTTCTTCTTCTTCATCACATATGCATTTGTCATCACCTTCACTTCGGAGCTCTTTCTTCCCGTCTTCTACAGGTCTGGCATCACCAGCGCTTACGAGGTAAGACAGCTATGCCTTTCTTCACTTTGGACGGAGCTACTATTTTTTCTCCGCTTGAACATTTCTGTTAATCTTTTTTTTTTCTCTCTCTAATGATACAAACGTCCTAATGATAATAAATGACCGTTGAAGAACACTCACTTCTTCTCCAGTCAATTACACATCATGGGAAAAAACATTTCAGTGTTCCTGGGGAAAGCTTAATCTTTGGACGCACACACCTGTTTTTTTTTTTCCGTCTATGGAATGGAGAGGATGAAGCCAATCTCCTGAGGCTATTTCAGGGATTAAACAAGAACCTGTTTGTAAACACCTGACATACTGCCTCGCTTGTAAGAGAGTCTCAGGGAAAGAGAGCTGGTTATTATTTGTATTATTAACATCTTATTCTGAAAAGCATACACTGTGAAGAGTGTCATTTTCCAACTAAGAAAACTGAGATGCAGATAAAGGACTTAGTCAAGATTGTATAATGGATAAAGCCTCCTGAGGACCCGTTTTGTCTGTATTTTTTTCCACCAGATAGTACAGCTGAGCGCTTTAATACAAATTATTTTCAGTAAGGGGAAATGGTTTACGGTTTTGAAAAATTCGAAAGTATTTTAATGTAAAGGAATTGTAAATAATGCAAATATGGGGGTTTTGTCAAGAAAGAAAAATGAGGTGTTTTGACTTTGAAATAACTCTCAAGAAAAATATGTTAAAAATTGAATTTGTATGTTCAATTATTAAATGTGGTCATAAATCAGTTTCCATTAAAAAAGGTGTTTATTTTTCTTACCCCAAATCCCTGCTAAGTCACAGCACAGGACTCTTAATAGGCCTTTTTTTTTAAGTTCTGTGAACTTAATGATTATGAAGGATTACTCTAGACTTCAAAGAGCTTTCAGGCAAATGAACACTTTCAAGAATGTTTTAAAACTTAATGATTCCACAGATGAACATATCCCAAATATCCAACATCAGCCTCCTCCTCAGAAAGAAGGTAATCAGGATTGGGTCACACAAAAGCTGTATCTGGGATGTAAATTCAAGGGGAAATGACTAATCTTATGCTTAGTCCTAAAATACATATGCACATATCCCACATTGCTCATAGCGTACTTCTGAAAATATAAATATGTCCTAGGTTTCTCTATTCAGCTCTTAAAGTTTGACTCCCAAAGACATTGCCAGCATTTCAAAAGGAACTGTCTAAATAACTGCTGGTGTGTATGAGTTTGTGGTGGGGGGATGGGCTTGGAGTCAGAAAATAAGTGTTCAGTTTCTAAGTCCATTGCTTAACAATAGGATGGGTTTGTATAAGTTACTAAGCATTAATGAGCTCTGGTTTTCACATAGAAAACAGTAATTCTTTTCTTCAAGAAGGTTTAGCTGTGTGAAAGAGCTTTTTAAATTATAAAAACTATCCAAATGTGGAAAATCATTTTTGTAACTAGCCATCCACTTAATAAACACTCATTAAGCATCTGTTATGTTTTAGGCACACTGTAGGCCCTGAGATAAAGCACTGAAGCAAATCTCTTCCTCCTGGGGCTTACTTTATATCAGAGAAGAGCTGGCAATAAACCTATTATGTAAGACAATAATAACAGAAATTTAGATGCTGTCTAACTGGGCTGAGTGTTGCTCTAAAAACGTTACACATATTAACTCATTTGACCTTAAAATGACTTTTTTTAGATAAATATGATGATTATTATTATCAGAAAAACGAGGCACCATGGTTAAGTAATGTGCTCAATGTCGCATCACTAGCAAGTGGCAGTTTTTCAATTTTTCAAGCCTCGCTTGCAGTCTGACTTTAGAGATCATATGCTGAATGTTGTAGTAATTATATTTAAATTTTGAGAAATTAGATGTGTAAGTATGAGGTCTCATCATTGACTATTATTTCAGCATAGTAAATGATGTTGCAAAATGGGTGATGTTACCACGCCTTACTATGTCTCTGAGGAGTAAATGAGGTATCGTATATAAATGCTTTTAACGGAGCCTGGCAAATAATAAATGATACATATAAGTTTTATATTATTATTGTTGCTGTTCTTGTTCTGGTTGTTACTGTCTCCAAATTTATACCACTCACTCTTTCTATAGTAGCTTGATTTTATGTTCCTTTGTTCATCCTCCATTCCCTGTTACCTATCTGTAGACATTCTTTGCAGGGTGTTTTAAAGTGCTAAAGACTGCAAGAGGTGGAATCTATTTCCCCATCCCTTGAATCTGTGATGGCCTCGTGACTTGCTTTGATCAACAGAACATGGCAGAAGTGATGCATGAATTTGGAGCCTAGACCTCGTGAGGCCTGTAGCCTCTGCCTTGCTCTCCTGGAATGCTGCCCTGATCCTGCTCTGACAGGAAGCTGCTGTAGCGTCTGACGGACGAGGGCCACGTAGAGGAGAAGAGAGGCACCCTAGCTAACACCAACTAGACACGTGAATGAGGCCATCTTACACTTACTCACCCCGCCCATCTAGTTGATTGAAGTGACCTGACAGCCCTGGCAAAACTAGTAGGGGAATCATCTAGCCAATTCTCAAAATGATGAGAAGTATTAAATCCTTGGTTGTTAAGCCAAGGAATTTGGGAGTGGGTATAGAGCAATGACGAACTGATTTAAATGCTTTGATATGCAGCAGGCTTTCAAGACTAAAATATGCCATCTGTGCTACTTCTTCACTATCCTGTCCCATGTCAAAGCCTAAGGAATTGTTGTCACCCTCCAGTTATAAATTAGGCTTAGCTCATTCACAGTGTCATACATTTTCATTATCTCCACTTGGACAGGTTATAATTAGCCTTGTCATGTTTTCTCCACTTCAATTTATTTCCTTCTTTCTCTTATAGAGTAATAAATCCAGACTGTTGCTACTTACCTTACCAATAGTTTATAGAGTGGTGTTTATCTGCTCTTTCATTTTTCTTGGACTTCTTAAACTAAATGAATTTTGAACTACTTACTTCTCTTTAATCCAAACTTTTTCATTGTTATAATGCACAAGCTATCACTTCTCCATATCTTCTTTCACAGTGGTTTGTAAGCATTACAGATAACATACCTCTTAATGGTAAATTGCTTTCCTCTTAATTCTCCTTTAAATCACATTTCTGGTGTTGTCATAATTATATGTAAATTTGGGGAAATTAGATGTGCAGGTATGAGATCTCAGTATTGATATTATTTCAGAACAGTAAATGATGTTTGCTGTAAAATAGATATGTAAGGTCTGATAGAGTCCGAACCAATGTAATGAAACCTCTTTGATCATCATATAGATTGGTTTTTACTGTGAGACTGACTGGTCACAGTGTTTGGGCAGGGGAGTGACAAGATGGGATTTGTATTTTTAGTAATCTTCTAGCGAGGTGGTGCGAATGATGACAGGGTTTTGACTGCTGAAGCAGGGGGCCCAGTTAGGAGGCTATTGCTGTAATCAAGTCAAGAGATGATGTTTTAGTCTGGCAACAGAGGAGATGATGCAAATGGATATATTTTGGAAGTGAGGGGTGATCACCAGGATTTTTTGTGAATTGGATGTGGAGAATGAGACAGAAAGGAGTAAAAGATGGTTCCAATATAAATTTCTTAAAAAAACCATTTTCCTTGCTCACAATTCTGTGGACCAGAAGTTTGGCCTGGGCTCAGTAGGGTCCAGGAAAATAGTAAGGTTTTTCTCCTGGTCTCACTTGAGGCTTAACTGCCATAAACTAATGGTTCACCTGGTGGATTGTTGGTCCAAGGAACTGAGATGAGTCAGCTTGTCTGTGTCATATTTGGTCTCATCTTCCAGAAGGCTCCCTGTTTTCTAGGAAAAGAGCTGCCATCAGCAAGAAGGTATACCCCATTCCACTAGTATTTTAAAGTCTCCTCTTGCAATCTATTTGCTAGAAATATCACTGTTCTTAGTTATGTGCTCCCAGAAGAAAATCCTGAGACAAAGATTAGGATGCAAATCATTGGGGCGGTGGGGTGGATATGATTCCATTAAGCATTGGTAGGCAAGTGTCAAGTAAGACATGGCAGAAAAGGAAACCACTAAAAAGTGGGTTTTGGGGCTGGTTACCTCTATGAGCCCCTGAGGTTCAGTCTCCCTGGGGATCTCTGGGAGACAGTATAGATCAGATCTCAGGATTATTCTCCCTGAAAGGCAAAAAAACTGGGATTTTTCTTTCAACTAACTCAGTTTTGTCGTTGGCCGAAAGCCAATGATCACATCCCCACACATTTTCAGCCTGTTCTGTGTAAGGGCTGAGATAAACCCCTTAAGCAGATAACCACAGGTGGATTTATATTTCCATTGACATGTACTGGGAAGAGTGAGTGCCAATCAGTACCAAGTATACCCACAGCGACTACTCTAGTCACTAAGATCCCCTTATATTCCTACTACATTCCTGTCCCTGTACTTGGCATTATAATGCCCTCTGCCATTTGTTCTTCATAAGCAACAATTTTAGAAAGTGCAATAAACAAAGCTTGCCAAGGGCATGTGATCTGAGTGCAAGTTGTCCTCACCACAAAAATTTTGCACTGTTTTCTATTCTGTGATATCTGAGATTTCTGACTCCTCACTGACCTCCTTACCTCTTTGTGAATATTTTCCTCCTATCTGGTGCCTCAGTCACACATTCAGTGGACTGTGCCATGGCTCTCACTGTACTGAATGTATCATCTGGAGAGAGAGCACCTTCAAATAAGGGTGGTTACTTATTCCCTAGGGGAAAGTTTGAGCAGGATAAGTTGGGAAAAGTGGATTAATGTGAAACTGAATAGCAATTCTGCCAAGCAAGTTCCTACTAGGGTTTCAAGGAAAAACCCATCTTAAGCCGTGGAACAACACTTACTTATATGTATCATTTCTAGGAGAAGGACAAATCAATAGTTAACTTGCAATTTAATCAAAATGATTTTTCTTAGATTCAAATAAGAAAGAACAACTACCAGTTAGAAATTACTACCAAGAACTACTATAAAAAAAATTGAATCAAGTCATTTGCTACTTTTAACATTTATTTTGTTCATTCAGTATATGCTTATTATGCACTGGAAGACAAACACTAGTATTGTCTAGAATACTCAGGAAGACCTTTCTTGACTTCCAACAATAAATAAGTTCTAGCTATTTCATATGTTCACAGCTCCCTGTAGCTCCTCTTCTAGTACATACCATAAGTGTAACTTTTGTTAGTACAAAATTCGTTAATGGTCACCTCCTCTAATCTGTAAAATCCATTAGAGATAAAACAAAACACTATTTCTGTATACCAGGGAAGGTAGGTGTTGTAAGTGGAAAATGCATCCCTTCCCTTCAAAAAAAACAACATCTCCACCCCCAGCATTATGTTCTAATTCCAGTAACCTGTGACTATTACCTTATATGGCTGAAAAAAAAATGGATCTTTGCAAATATGATTAAATTAAGGATCTTGAGATGGGGAGATTATCCTGGTTTATCCAGGTAGGCCCCAAGTACAATCATATGTACCTTTATAAGAGGGTGGCAAAGGGAGATGTGACAGACAGAAGAGAAGGCATTGCGAGCACGGAGGAAAGATGGAGCCAGAAGCTAAGAAATGCAGTGCCAGGAGCCACCAAAAGCTTGAACAGGCAAGAGCCAGACTCCTCTCTGAAAACCCAGTGGGAGTGTCGTCCTGCTAGCATTTTTATTTTGGCCCAGTGAAACTGGCTTTGTATTTCTGGCCTCTAGACTTTGAGTAAGTTTCTCTTGTTTTAAGCTACCAAGTTTGTGGATAGTAGCCACAGGAAATGAATACAGTAAGATACTTGAATCCAACACAAATGTACAAGACAACAGGTGATGGGCTAATACCATACATGAAGGAAGTTTGATATAATTGCAGTAATGGTCAGAAGTAGAAAGTATAAGTAGAGATGGAAAGGCAGTTGGGCTATCCTTCCTGAAAGATGACTAAGAATGGGTGAACTTGGGGGAAACTCTCACACTGACAGGTCTGCCAAACAAAGGAAAAGTCTGACAGTACAAAGCATGTTGGCTGAATGATCCACAGTGTGTTTATGTGGAGAAAAAAATAATGTGAAGGTCAGTGGTATGACTTAAGATAGGAAGGGATGGGGCAGGCAGGCAATAGTGGAACGTCCAGACTATCAAGCCTGGGATGTACCCTTTGTTTTGTCAATGATAGAGAATCATTCAAGATTTTGAGAAAAAGAGTGACATGATCAGAGTTCTACTTTAGATGAATCAGTGTGGCAGATGTGTGGTCGACGGAATGGGTGGGCAAGAACTGCAATTAGGGAGACCAGTTTGGGTGCTACTGTTGTAATCTGGGAAGAGGAAATGCGGGCCTGCCTCAGCTAAATTTGGGGCAGAGGGTATATAAAAGGAAAAAATGGCTGCAGTGTATCCAATAAGAAGACCCCTAGGTAGAAAATCAGAAGACCTGGGTTTTTATTCATGAAATAAAAATTTAAAAATAAAAAACGTTTACTTTCCCTGACTATCATGAGAACCTTGAGCAAGAGTTGAGGTATATCTTTGACTTTAAACAATCCATATTTTTCTCCTGTTCTCCCAAATACATGTAGCATTAAATCACATCATTAATCCAAAGCACTAAATTCAGAGGAACAGCAAGAAAAAGAAAACCTTCTTCACAGCTCTCGTGTGAAACTCACTGACCCTTTGCATGTCTTTCTATCTGTTCTTTCTAGTACTTAGAACAGCGATTCAACAAACCAGTTCGCTTCGCAGCGACCATCATCTACATCGTGCAGACGGTAAGGGGGAAGGACTGCTGCCAAGGTGGCAAGGGTGGGGCCACAGGGTACGGGGTTGTGTATTTCAGGGGACCGTAAACCCAGTTAAAGGCTAGGCCTAATACTAAAAAACTACTTTTGTCTAAGAATAGAATGTTCAAAGTATGTGATCAACTCGACAGTTGTCTACTGCGCACAGACCCATATACCTGCACAGATAGTAACAAATAAATGTATATCGTAAACCTCAAAGGAAAACAAACAAAAATTTTCTTAAAATTTATTGCAAACTCTTCTTTAACCTGTACGAGTTGCTTTGGATATGAGTGATCTGGTAACTGACATATTTTTTTTAACTGGTTTTGCTGAAAATAATTTTAGGATAATATCCCCAAACCAAACCTCCCACTGTCCCCTTTTGGAAGTCTTTCCTACCTCCCAGGCTCTGGGGTGACACACTGTTGATGTTTCTCCTACAACTCACCAAGTACTTTGAGTTAGAAGAGAACATGCTTCCCTTTTCTTAATCAAAACTCCCAACCACTGACGGCAGGATTTAAGAGAGAGAAAAGGAGGAAAGCCATACTCTCTGACCTGCCCATAGATACTTGCTTTTTAAAACCCTCATATGGATCTCTTACTGGTGAAATTTCATTTAAAATAAAATGCAACTGCACCTCCTCCCAGGGGAGTAGTGGTTTCAGTTCTGGGAGAAGATAAACTCATTTTGTGCATCGCACATGCTATGAGTCTTTCCTGTACTGTTCTTTCTCCTCACAGATTCCTTCCGTCTCCACTCTAAAATCTTTATTTCAGCAAACTGCTAAAATATGTTGTGTCTGTGGTGTGTGCATGGGGGCGGGAGGGTGGTGGTACAGAACAAGGGTGAATCAAAAACTTACTTTGAAACCTATTGTTGTTTCCTTCAGAAATATTCCAAATCTAGCCATAAAATCTCAAAATTTACAGTAATCTTAAAAGACCAGCCCTCTTCATCTATTGCTTGTTATTGTTTTGTAAACTAGTTACCATGGTCAACAACTTCAAAATTAGATGAATAGGAAGGAAACGTTTGGTGAACAAGTTGAAGGAAACACATGTCTGTCAATAAAGAAGTTTCTGGGCATCTTTCCTTTCCATGTTGCTTTTCTCACTGGTCACCTGATTCTTGCTTCTCCACCAGATTCTCTACACGGGAATAGTGGTCTATGCTCCTGCTCTGGCGCTCAACCAAGGTGAGTTAGCCACACTCCCCTGGGTACTTTCCACTGTTTTTATGCCTGCATTCTCATCTTGAGAAATATACATAGCAAAACATCTCATTAGCGAGACATTTCTGTGATTAGGATGCTCTGAATTACTGCAGTCATCACAACATAAAGCCCCAAAGAGTTAACTTTGAAAACAATGCAAATCATTAGTTTCTTGATTTTGCCCTCATGGTTCTGAACATACAGTGTGATTGTTGTTTTTTTGATTTGGTTTGGTTTGGTTTTAATCGCTGAAATGATGGCAGCTTTGGTATTGTGTACACACAGCCACTAAATAGGTCATCTCTAATATATGGTCCTTTTTCAGTGACTTCATGAAGTAGGTAATCTGCATACAGGAGTAAAAGGGGCCTGCAGTAATTATTCTAAAATTTATACTTGACCTTTTTGAGAGAATAGAATCCTACAAACAAAAAGGAAAGAAATAAAAAGTGAAACAAATTTCAAAATGATACCTATAATATTAGAAGTCCTTAATATTCAATTTAATAGTGCTATGTGTGATACTGAGAAATACTCACTCATGACTGATATTTAGGTGGTTTCAAAATTCTCAGACTATTTTACTAAGAAAAAACAAATGGTGCAAAGATTGGAAGCTCTATAATCTTAGGAGGAAAAATTTGGCTTTTACCATCACACAAAAATTATGGACTGGGTTGAGATATCATAATAAAACAATCTTTATAAGACGTTAAGAAAATTTAATATGACAGAATTCCAATTTGATTTCCATTTGACCATTAAGAACACTGAAAAAATATTGTAACTTTTTCCTCATAAAGCTTGTTCTTTTACTTAACTCAGAGAAACTCCTTTCAATATTTTTTCTCCTTTTGTAGTGACTGGGTTTGATCTCTGGGGCTCTGTGTTTGCAACAGGAATTGTTTGCACATTCTACTGTACGCTGGTATGTATCTAGCTGTGAAAAAGTGTTTAGCACTATCTCCTAATATGGGATAAGGGTGAATCTACAAGACACTGAATGAAATTGCTATTCCAAAATGAAATAGAAATGTGCTGACTTACCTATCACAGCTTCCTGAAGAAGGTGCTGCCATTTTATTTGAAATTCTTTTTAGTAGAATTTGGGCTCTGGGCTCATTCAAGAGAGCCATGGATAACAGAAGACTTAATGAAAGAAACACCTCTTTGATTGGAGGATAGGTGACCACATGCAACTGCTGAAAAAAAAATGTGCTCGTTAACAGTGATTTTAAACCATAGGTAGCATTTATACTTCACTGTCTACTGATTGAGAAATAAAAAAGACACGTATGAATGATCAAGGATGGCTGGTATTTTGTAAACTTGAGCATTCAGCAGCTTGTTTTTCTCCCTTATTTATGAATAAAATTGAACTCTATGTAATATTTGGCTTTACACATGCTCAGTTTTTAACCAGGAAACCTAGTATTATTAGCAACTCATTTGTATAATTGTCCTAATCAGTTTAGTTCAAGAAACATTCACTGAGCACCTATTATTCGTCACGCTCGGCAACCAGTAACTTTATCCTTTTTTTTTTCTTTTTAAAATTTTTATTAAGGTATTATTGATTTACACTCTTATGAAGGTTTCACATGAAAAAACAATGTGGTTACTACATTTACCCATATTACCAAGTCCCCACTCACATCCTAATGCAGTCACTGTCCATCAGTGTAGTAAGATGCCACAGATTCACTATTTGCCTTCTCTGTGCTCCACTGTTTTCCTGGTGACCCCCCACACCATGTGTACTAAACATAATACCACTAAATCACCTTCTCCCACCCTCCCACACACCCTCCCACACCCCTCCCCTTTGGTAACCACTAGTTCCTTCTTGGAGTCTCCGCATCTGCTACTATTTTGTTCCTTCAGTTTGCTTCGTTGTTATACTCCAAAATGAGGGAAATCATTTGGCACTTGTCTTTCTCTGCCTGGCTTATTTCACTGAGCATAATATTCTCCAGATTCATCCATGTTGTTGCAAGTGGTAGAAGTTGTTTCCTTCTTATGGCTGAATAATATTCCATTGTGTATATGTACCACCTCTTCTTTATCCATTCATCTACTGATGGACACTTAGGTTGCTTCCGTATCTTGACTATTGTAAAAAGTGCTGCAATAAACATAGGGGTGCATATGTCTTTGAATCTGAGAAGTTTTATTTTTTGGGTAAATTCCAAGGAGTGGGATTCCCGGGTCAAATGGTATTTCTATTTTTAGTTTTTTGAGGAACCTCTATATTGCTTTCCACAATGGTTGAACTAGCTTACATTCCCACCAGCAGTGTAGGAGGGTTCCCCTTTCTCCACATCCTTGCCAGCATTTGTTGTTCTTAGTCATTTCGATGATGGCCATCCTTACTGGTATGAGGTGATATCTCATTGTGGTTTTAATTTGCATTTCCCTGATGATTAGTGATGTGGAGCACCTTTTCATTTGTCTGTTGGCCATTTGAATTTCTTCTTTGGAGAATGGTCTCTTCATATCCTCTGCCCATTTTTTAATTGGGTTATTTGCTTTTTGGGTGTTGAGGCATGTAAGTTCTTTATATATTTTGGATGTTAACTCCTTGTCGGATATGTCATTTACAAATATATTCTCCCATACTGTAGGATGCCTTTTTGTTCTGTTGATGGTGTCCTTTGGCATACAAATGTTTAGTGTGATGTAGTCCCATGAGTTCATTTTTGCTTTCCTTTCCCTTGCTTGAGGAGATGTGTTCAGGAAGAAGTTTCTTATGCTTATACTCAGGAGATTTTTGCCTATGTTGTCTTCTAAGAGTTTTATGGTTTCATGACTTACATTCAGGTCTTTGATCCATTTCGAGTTTACTTTTGTGTATGGGGTTAAACAATAATCCAGTTTCATTCTCTTGCATTCAGCTGTCCAGTTTTGCCAACATCAGCTGTTGAAGAGGCTGTCATTTCCCTATTGTATGTCCATGGTTCCTTTACCATATATTATTTGACCATATATTGTTGGGTTTATATCAGGGCTCTCTAGTTTGTCCCATTGGTCTATGGGTCTGTTCTTGTGCCAGTACCAAATTGTCTTGATTACTGTGGCTTTGTAGTAGAGCTTGAAGTTGGGGAGCATAATCCCCCCAGCTTTATTCTTCCTTCTCATGATTGCTTTGGTTATTTGGGGTCTTTTTCAGTTTCATATGAATTTTAGAATGATTTTCTCTAGTTCGTTGAAGAATATTGTTGGTATTTTGATTGAAATTGCATTGAATCTGTAGATTGCTTTAGGCAGGATGGCCATTTTGACAATATTAAATCTTCCTATCCATGAGCATGGGATGTGTTTCCGTTTATTGGTATCTCCTTTGATTTCTTTCGTAAGTGTCTTGTAGTTTTCAGAGTATAGTCTTTCACTTCCTTGTTTAGGTTTATTCCTAGGTATTTCTTTTTGATGCAACTGTGAATGGAATTATTTCCTGGTTTTTCTCTCTGCTAGCTCATTGTTAGAGTATAGGAATGCCACAGATTTCTGCATGTTAATATTGTATCCTGCAACTTTGCTGAATTCAGATATTAGATCCAGTAGTTTTGGAGTGGATTCTTTAAGGTTTTTAATGTACAATATCATGTCATCTGTAAACAAGGACAGTTTAACTTCTTCCTTGCCAATCCGGATGCCTTTTATTTCTTTGGGTTGTCTGATTGTCGTGGCTAGGACCTCCAGTACTACGTTGAATAGAAGTGGGGAGAGTGGGCATCCTTTTCTTGTTCCCGATCTTAAAGGAAAAACTTTCAGCTTCTCGCTTTTAAGTGTAATGTTGGCTGTGGGTTTGTGATATATGGCCTTTATTATGTTGAGGTACTTGCCCTCTATACCCATTTTGTTGAGAGTTTTTTTATCATGAATGGATGTTGAATTTTGACAAATGCTTTTTCAGCATCTATGGAGATGATCAGGTAGTTTTTGTCCTTCTTTTTGTTGATGTGGTGGATGATGTTGATGGATTTTCGAATGTTGTACCATCCTTGCATCCCTGGAATAAATCCTAATTGATCATGATGGATGATCCTTTTGATATATTTTTGAATTCAGTTTGCTAATATTTTGTTAAGTATTTTTGCATCTGTGTTCATCAGGGATATTGG
Source organism: Smutsia gigantea (assembly GCA_032199065.1). Classification (NCBI taxonomy): domain Eukaryota; kingdom Metazoa; phylum Chordata; class Mammalia; order Pholidota; family Manidae; genus Smutsia; species Smutsia gigantea. The sequence continues at coordinate 223,015 of JAVSCE010014343.1, read as the reverse complement.
TCTGTAGTTTTCTTTTTTTGTGGTGTCTTTGCCCACTTTTGGTATTAGAGTGATGCTGGCCTCATAGAATGAGTTTGAGAGGATTCCCTCCTCTTCTACTTTTTGGAAAACTTTAAGGAGGATGGGTATTAGGTCTTCACTACGTGTTTGATAAAATTCAGCAGTGAAGCCATCTGGTCCATGGGTTGTGTTCTTAGGTAGTTTTTTGATTACCAGTTCAATTTCGTTGCTGGTAATTGGTCTGTTCAGATTTTCTGTTTCTTTCTGGGTCAGCCTTGGAAGGTTGACTTTTTCTAGAAAGTTGTCCATTCCTTCTAGGTTATCCAGTTTGTTAACATATAATTTTTCGTAGTATTCTCTAACAGTTCTTTGTATTTCTGTGGTGTCCGTAGTGATATTTCCTTTCTTATTTCTGATTCTGTTTATGTGAGTAGACTCTCTTTTTTTCTTGATAAGTCTGGCCTGGGGTTTATCTATTTCGTTTACGTTCTCTAACAACCAGCTCTTGCTTTCATTGATCCTTTCTATTGTTTTATTCTTCTCGATTTTATTTATTTATGCTCTAATCCTTATTATGTCCCTCCTTCTACTGACTTTGGGTCTCATTTGCTCTTCTTTTTCTAGTTTCGTCAATTGTGAGTTTAGACTGCTCATATGGGATTGTTCTTCTTTCCTGAGGTAGGCCTGTATTGCAATATACTTTCCTCTTAGCACGGCCTTCGCTGCGTCTCACAGATTTTGTGGTGTTGAGTTATTGTTGTCATTTGTCTCCATATATTGCTTGATCTCTGTTATTATTTGGTCATTGATCCATTGATTATTTAGGAGCATGTTATTAAGCCTCCATGTGTTTGTTGGAGTTTTCATTTTCTTTGCATAATTTATTTCTGGTTTCATTCCTCTGTGGTCTGAGAAACTGGTTGGTACAATTTCAATCTTTTTGAATTTACCAAGGCTCTTTTTGTGGCTTAGTATATGATCTATTCTTGAAAATGTTCCGTGTGCAGTTGAGAAGAATGTGTATTCTGCTGCTTTTGGGTGTAGAGTTCTGGAGATGTCTGTTAGGCCCATCTGTTCTAATGTGTTGTTCAGTGCCTCTGTCTCTTTCCTATTTTGTGTCTGGTTGATCTGTCCTTCAGAGTGAGTGGTTTGTTGAAGTGTCCTGGAATGAATGCATTGCATTCTATTTCCCCTTTTAATTCTGTTAGTATTTGTTTCACATATGTAGGTGCTCCTGTCTTGGGCGCATAGATATTTATAATGGTCATATCTTCTTGTTGGACTGACCCTTTTATCATTATGTAATGTCCTTCTTTGTCTGTTGTGACTTTCTTTGTTTTGAAGTCTATTTTTCTGATACAGGTACTGCAACTCCTGCTTTATTCTCCCCATTATTTGCATGAAATGTTTTCCATCACTTCACTTTTAGTCTGTGTATGCCTTAGAGTTTAAAGTGAGTCTCTTGTAGGCAGCATATAGATGGGTCTTGTTTTTTTATCCATTCAGTGACTCTGTGTCTTTTGATTGATGCATTCAACCCATTTACATTTAGGGTGATTATGGATAGGTATGTACTTATTGCCATTGCAGGCTTAAGATTCGTGGTTACCAAAGGTTCAAGGTTAACTTCCTTACTATCTAAAAGTCTAACTAAACTCACTTAATATGCTATTACAAACACAATCTAAAGGTTCTTTTTCTTTCCTCCTCCTTTTTCTTTCTCCTCCATTCTTTATATATTAGGTATCATATTCTGTACTCTTTGTCTATCCCTTGATTGACTTTGGGAATAGTTAATTTAATTTTGCATTTGCTTAGTAATTAGCTGTTCTACTTTCTTTACTGTGATTTTATTACCTCTGGTGACAGCTATTAAACCATAGGAACCCTTCCTTCTACAGCAGTCCCTCCAAAATACAGTGTAGAGATTGTTTGTGGCAGGTAAATTCTCTCAGTTTTTGCTTATCTGGGAATTATTTAATCCCTCCTTCATATTTAAATGATAATCTTGCCAAATAAAGTAATCTTGGTTCAAGGCCCTTCTGCTTCATTGTATTAAATACATCATGCCACTCCCTTCGGGCCTGTAAGGTTTCTGTTGAGAATTCTGATGATAGCCTAATGGGCTTTCCTTTGTATGTGATATTTTTTCTCTTTCTGGCTGCTTTTAGTAGTCTGTCCTTATCCTTGATCCTTGCCATTTTTATTACTCTATGTCTTGGTGTTGTCTTCCTTGAGTCCCTTGTGTTGGGAGATCTGTGCATCTCCATGGCCTGAGGGACTATCTCCGCCTCCAGATTGGGGAAGTTTTCAGCAATTACCTCCTCAATGACACTTTCTATCCCTTTTTCTCTCTCTTCTTCTTCTGGTACCCCTATAATGCGAATATTGTTCCATTTGGTTTGTTCACACAGTTCTCTCAATATTGTTTCATTTTTAGAGATCCTTTTTTCTCTCTGTGCCTCAGCTCTTTTGTATTCCTTTTCTCTAGTTTCTATTTCATTTATCGTCCCCTCCACCATATCCAATCTGCTTTTAATACCCTCCATTGTGCTCTTCAATGATTGGATCTTTGACCTGAGTTCATTCCTGAGTTCTTGAATATATTTCTGTACCTCCATGAGCATGTTAATGATTTTTATTTTGAACTCCCTATCAGGGAGTGTCATGGGTTGATATCACTTAAATCTTTCTCAGGAGTTGTATTAATAATTTTACTCTGAACCAGATTCCTTTGGCATTTCATATTTGCATGTGGCGCCCTCTAGTACCCAGAAACTCTACTCTCTAGAGCTGCTCAGCCCCTGAAGCAATGTCGAGTGTTGCAGGGGAGTGATATTGGTGCCTGGGGGGAGAAAAGAGCTGTTTTCTGCTTCCTGGCTGCTATGCCTGTCTCCACTGCCTGAACCAGTGGGCTGAGCACACAGGTATAAGCCTCTGTGCTTTGCCTTTGTAGTTGCTGTAAAGAGATCTTCCCTTTGGCTGGCCTAATGCCAGGTTATTGTTTGCTGTTTTGCGAGGCAGGTGGGGCTGACCAGGAGAAAGGTGCAGTAGGCTGCCTATCATGGAGGGAGTTCTTGGAGCTGTGTAGGCAGCCAGGGAGCTTGAGCACCTGAAGATCGTGAAAGTTCCCAACCTGCTGGGCAGAGTGCACCCATACCGTTTTGTCTACCTGTCCTCTCTCCTGAGCAATAAGCTCTGTGAAATCCTTGCCCCTTTAGCAGCCCTCTTTCTAAGGGCTTCTTTGTTAGAAAGTCTCTCAGACTGCCCGCCTTTATTTTGTCCCAGAGAAGCTGGATATGGATCTTTGCTTTCCACAAGCAGCTGGAATCTCAGTCTCTCCAGTAATTCTGCCTGTCTTAGCTTTACAACCCCCTAATTCCAAGAGTATCATGCAAGCACCATGAAATGTAGGTTTGTGCACCCAGAGCAGATCTCCGGAGATAGGTATTCATCAGTCCCACGCCTCCCCTCCCTCCCTGCTGCGTTTCTCTTCCTCCCACTGGTGAGATGGGGTGGGGGAAGGGCTAGTGTCCCACCGGGCCACAGCTTTAGTATGTTACCCTGTTCTGTGAGGTCTGCTCTTGTCTCCAGGTGTATGCAGTTTGGTGCAGTCCTCTTTCCTGTTGCTCTTTCAGGAGTAGTTGTATCAGTTATATTTTCATATTATATGCGGTTTTAGGAGGAAGCCTCTGTCTCACCTCTCAATCCCTCTTCTCATTATCTTTATCCTTTGAGTCACTGGCACTGTATATAGAGGCTGTAAGTAACTGGTTAAGAATAGGGCATTGGTTCCCGGATTAATGGGTTTTCTTTCCTTCTCTATAAAGAAAACGTAATTAATATAATAAAATTAATTAATAAAAAAGTAATTAATATATTATCATATAGCAGACTGTCCATGTATTTTGGCATTATGTTTATCACATTCTCTTTATATATATCATGATAGTGCATAATTTAAAAATCTCCTTTCTTTTTCATATTTGCAAATCCCACCATTTCTTTGCACTACAAAGTTTTATCTTATTTTTTTCTAATCTATTTACACTGCCACAACTCTATTCCAGACACACATCTGCTACCTAGATTAAAAATAGGCTCCTGCTCCTTGTACATATGGCGAAATGTGACAGATTAGTTGCTCTGAGGTGTCTGCCCATAGAAGGATACCTAGGTATATTGCCAGGGACACTGAAAGCAGACTTCTTAGCAACAGCAATGGAGGCCAGAAACAGTCGAACGGTGTCTTCAAATCATCGAATGAAAACACTTGTCAACCTATAATTGTGTATTAAGCAAAACTATCTTTCAGAAATTGACTGTCAAGTACCAAGGGAATTTACAACATATCTTCTCTTGAGAAAAACTTAGAGTTCTATGGGTAGAAGGAAAATTATCCAATTCTGGATGGAATAAGGAATGGCATGAAAAGAAAATAGCTAACATTTAGTAAGTCTAGTCAAACAATTGTGGGTACTTCATAATAGTAATTTTATGGTATAGTATAATTTATATAATGTCTAATTGTATAGTATAATTCATAATATTATAAAATATAATAATAATTGTATATATTTGGAGATTAAGAAAAGGAATAACCCTCATTTGGACAACAATAGCATGTAAATCAGGAAGAGGCTTAAAGATTTTACAATCCTTGGGTTGTTGGGGATTAAGACATTTTTTATATTTTGACTCAAAGTTCATGGCAAAATTTCAAGGGGAACTATTAAATAAAATGGTCAAATTAGGACAAGGGAATTAAAACAAAATAAAATCTCAATTTATTCAAGCAATAGAGGAAAGAGAAAAAAAATGCATAGAAAAAGTAGAACAAATAGAAACCAAAAAGTAAGACATCAGAAACAAGTCTGGATAGTTTCCTAATCACAATGAACTAAAATGAACTAAATTTACTACCCGTTAATTGGTTTCAGTGCTTCCCTCCACCCCACATGCCTCGGTCAGGTTAGCCTTCTTAAAACATTACTTTCTTCATGCCATTTGACTGACTTAATTCTCTTCTTGTTTCCCATTGTTCACAGGATAAACTATAAACTTCTTTGCCTAGTGTTGAAAGTCTTTGATTATATGAATATATCTACCCATCTAATCTTTTCTCACCACACCTCTGTTACATCTCTCCTCACTCTAGCCAGGTTAGAGGCTTCAGCATCTCACCAAAATGGTGGTGTATTCACCTAATGCTTTTGCTCATATTGCAGTCTCTTTAACCCGCTAATCATGTGGATGCATTGCATATCTAAGGTAACAAGCAGAAGAGATTAAAAAAATAAGAAGTTATTCCTGCTGTCCAGGGATTTGCAGTCTAGTGAGGTCAACACTAGATCCAAAACAACACAGAATTAAATACATAGGGGACCCTAAGAGTGAAATCAGGGTTATAGATGAGTGTTGTGTGCAGGTGTGTGTGTGTGTTTGTTGTGAACCTTGTTCTCTAAAGGGGACACAGAGCCAGAGAAGTTTTCTTGGTGATTATAATCTGTCTTTTGATGAACATTTGATTAAGTGGTTTGTTCTCTTGCCTCATGTCTATCTGATGTTCAGGTTTATGCACATTTTTGCATAAGCAATGCCAAATGGTCCCTGAAAACTGAGATCTTTAATATTTGGCCTTCATATCACTAAAATTTAATGTTGTGATTAGGGTTTGGAAGGTTTAACATCACTAAAGGAAGTCAAAATACCACTATTTGGGGGGTAGAAGGTAAGAGATCGATTATTCCTCCAATCAGGATTTGAACAGAATATACAAATGCCTCTGGCAGGCACTTTAGTGTCTGTTTTTTAAATTGCATTTTAATTTTAATTACAAAAGAAATGATGGGACAACCCAATGGCTTCTTTCTTCTGAAGATAAAGATGAAGCCTGTCATCTTTTCACAGTTCTTGACACGCTGGAGGAGTAACTGGGGATGATAATTCTATTTTTCAATGTTAAAAATACCACGTCCTTTCATTCTCATAGTGCTTATTCATTTTCAAAGTACTTTTTATATATCACTTCATTAATCTTTCCCAATTTGCTCATTTCACTCCACAGTCCTAGGGCATTACCTAAGTAGTCTCTTCTCCTCCTTTCTTCTTGTCCACATGTTCTCAACCAGAATTGTACATTGGAATCACATGGGAAGCTTTCAAAAAAAACACTCAGGTCTAGGTCCCAGCCCAAACCTCAATTTATTCAGAAACCCTGGGGATGGGTCTCAGATACTGTGTGTGTGTGTGTGTGTGTGTGTGTGTGTGTGTGTGTATGGGCAGGGGTAGGGGGCATGTTGTTTTGAGGTTTTTTTTTTTTTTTCAAATATACCAAATGGTTCTAAAGAGGTTCCAGGTTTGATAATTATCATTCTTGCCTAATCACTCTTTCCAGAGTCCATCTTCCGGAAACTGGTTTGCTCACCTCGCTATTTGATCATCCTCTAGTTCATAAAACTCCTTTCACCATGAATGTCTGGAATCTGTCATTCCTTCCTATTTATTTTCTTCTTTCTCAGTATTCTATTACCTCAGTTTCCCAAAATTCAGTCTCTGTATTTACACACAAAAAATATCTCAAGCTGTACACACCAACTCCAGTGATTATCCTTAAGTCCTTCACTTCTTCATCCTCTGTATTCAATTAATCATAAGCTATGTCTATTTTACCTACCAAATACCTTTGAAATCTCTCAGCTTCTTTCTGTCTCTACCCTACTTCAGACTGCTGCCATTTTGGACATAGATTACCGAAATAAACTCTGAGCTAATCTCTTAACTCCTTCTATGGTCCATCAATCTGTTGTCCACACAACCAGCACTGAGACTACTGTGAAACAAACAAAATCTCTTATCATATAAATTTCTTTAAGGCTCTCTTGCTGCTCTCCAGAATCATTTAAGTAGCCTTGTCAAAAATCTCTTTGTTCTGGCCTCTAGCAAATTCAGCGACCTCCCTTAGGGAATGCTATGTCTCCTTCAATCTGCCTATCTATCGTTCTTTTGTTTCTTCAGGCAGCTATGCCTCTCCCTCACACATGCTGCTGCCCTCTCCTCTTTGTCCTCTGTACCTGGTAAATTCCTACTCAGTCTTCAGAACTTGGCTCAGATGCCACATTCTCAAGGCCAGGTCAGGACTCCCTGCTATGTGCTGTCACAGAAACCTATCCTTCCTAATTGCACTTTCCACAATCTTTAGTAAACAGCTCTATTATTGCCTAGTATTTGCTTCTCCTACTAGACTATAACCTCTATGAAGTTAAGGTAAGTCTCTTTCACTTACCATTTTTATTCCCATGTTGAACATAGTTATTGGAACATAAAAGATGTTCAGTGGTAGTTGCTGGAAGGAAGAAAGGAAGGAAGGAAGGAAGGAAGGAAGGAAGGAAGGAAGGAAGGGAGGGAAGATTGAATTAGCAGGAAAGCTGTGAAGAATTAGTTTTAGATTTCCCTTTCAAGAACTCACATCCATTCTCTCCATTTCAGGGAGGATTAAAAGCGGTGGTGTGGACGGATGCATTTCAGATGGTTGTCATGATTGTGGGATTCTTATCGGTTCTCATTCAAGGATCTGTTCATGTTGGTGGATTGCAAAATGTAATAGAGCAATCAACAAATGGATCTCGACTAAACATACTTGAGTATGTCTAATGCTACTTTTCCATATTTTATAAAGATTTAGCTGCATGACCCCATCACCTAAAATAATATATGGGCATTAAAGGAACATCTTTGTTCACTCACTTTTCTCCTCCCCATAGCTTTGATGTAGATCCTCTCAGGCGGCACACTTTCTGGACAATCTCAGTGGGAGGAACTTTCACATGGCTCGGGATCTATGGAGTTAATCAGTCAACCATCCAGCGATGCATCTCTTGCAAAACAGAAAAGCACGCGAAGCTGTAAGTTACTATTAAGGAAACATTTCTTTGCTTTAATTGGGTACTTATTACACACTTCCTAAAGTTGTGTGTGTGTGTGTGTGTGTGTGTGTGTGTGTGTGTGTGTGTGCCAAGACAGAGAGGAAAGGAAAGATTCATTTAACTATTTCAACAATTTCTTTGAGGCAGGCATTACTACTCCCGTTTCATATACTCCCCAATATTTGCTGCTTCCATTTATTAAGAAATTACCAGGTTAAGTTAGGTACTGTGGTGCAGTGCAGAGGAAAATACCACACACTTCTTACTCACAGTTTCTTGATGAGATGGCCCTTATCACTTATTGATCCAGCATGTGGTCTTTTCAACTTCCATTTTTCTTTCAGTGGATATCTCCGTAAAAATTCCAAGGAAGGGTTTAAAAAGAAGAAAGCAGAAGGTAGTGAGACAAAGGTTTTCTTCTCTCCAACTCTTGCCGAGATGGCCAGGCATCACCTTGCCAGTCCTACTTACTCTGAAGGACTCCAGGAGGGGCATAGTTTGTCAAACCTTTTCCAAGTCCTGCAAGGCACCCCACACTCTAGAATAGGGAATGAAAGGAAGTTTTGAACTCTTGCAAAAGAGAGAAGCTAGAATTTCAACTAAAATGACATTTCATCGTCATCGCTGCTGTAAGGTTCCAGTTCCCCTAGATTTGTCAGGATGTCTAGAACTTTTCTTAGAGTGAGAAATATCCAGTATGAATATCTCTGCAACTAATAAAGGGTTTTCAAAGCACAGTTTCTTATTTAGACTGAATAAAAAAATAAAATTGCCTGGAAATGGTTCACCATGTTGTAACTTGAATTCCAAAAGGGAATATATTACCTACATATTTTACACATTCTCAGAAAGAAGTGAAAGCATTATCTAGTATTCCATCAAGTCACTGGTAATATCTTCATATTCTCTTGCAGTAAATGATATTAACAAACTTTCCACCTGTATGATCATCACTTTATCAAACAGCAAAATCATTGAAAATGTACTTAACATCTAATGTGACTTGGATCTCAAAATTCATTTAAAATCAAAATTCACCTAGAATCCTGTTTTAAAAAAACCTAGAAATGACTGCATCCCTCAAGGGAAGAATATTTTGGTAAAATAAATAGTAAATCTCTGTTAAATCTATTTTTTTTAAGAAATCTTAGGACTTTGTGTTATATTGCTTTTTTCTTGTGAACATGCCGAATTCCTATTACCGCAATGGTACCTGAAAGTTAGGTAATGTCTCTTTTTCATAATGTTTTCTCCACAAGGTCAAGAACAATGCTTTGTGCTTAGTAGATGTTTGTCATGGATTAAACAAAATAATGCTTCAAGAAGGTCATGCCTGTGTGTGTGTCGGTATAAAAATCATACATGGCACGTTGGAGTATAAACACACACGCATACACACATTCCATGTGTGTTTGTGTATCTTTAAGCCTTTTAGTGGGGTAATTTAAAACAAGAAAAAGTCAATAGAATTTCATTTGTAATAGTTGCTTTGGATTTCGAATTTGTTGCATTAGTATTTAATAGGTATGAAAACTGTCAGGAAAAGAGAGATACTCATGAAGGAAGAAATGTAAATAATACCCTAAGTATTCAGGACCGCTGCTCCTGGTTCCACCCACCCCGCCTCCCATGGAGGGACCAGAACTACCATACGAAGTTTGTGAGAATAAAGACAAAAACATAAAAATTATTTTTAGAAAATACTTCCCTGAAAGAATCCAAATTGATTTAATTCATACAGTTCGGGACAGATAAATCAGTGGAAGTGGTCTGCAGAGCGGAAGTGCACACAGCTGGCCGGGAGAGGGCTATCGTGAGCGAATGGTGAGGCCTTTCATTTGTCCCACAACTGAAGGTCAAAGTCGCTGTGGGAGGCGGCTGGAGGCCACTTAGAGCCTCTCGTCTAGGAAGCCCTATAGAGAGTGTTGACTGCACTGCTTCTGCTTAATTACCTGAAAGCCTAAGGTAATTGAGACATTCCATCAGAGTTTAGGAAAAGCTCTGCTACTTGGGGAAAATACATCCTGAAACATAGGTAAATAAAAGATCCATAAAGTTCATACTGAATGTGGCTGTAGGTCAAAAGCAGGAGTGACTCATTATACATATAATTGCATGGCCATGAATGCTGATTACTCACTAAAGACAAGTTAATCTTAAGTCAGACCTTCCCTGCACCTAGAAATAGTATCACATACCAGGTCAGTTTAAACGTGCTCCTTGGAAGCTGATTTCAACTCCTGTTTCTAGGCCCAAGTTTGTCTTTCAGGACTGCTGGTGGTTAAGTGGCTCTCTACAGGTTACAGAAACCCTTCGTCACCAGCCCACCTCTCAGCTAAGATGAGCACATCTTGTTTCGTTCCCATTGCCTCATTTTCCTCATGTCTCCTATCACATCTAAAATCATCTTATTTATTTATTTCACTTCAGTGATTTTTACCTGCCTGCAATCCTAGAATATAATCTCCATGAAGGTGGGTTTTGTGTTGGTTACTGCTATATTCCCAGTACCTGGAACAGAGCCAGGCACATAGAGATGTCTAATAAATATTTTTTGAATGAATCCATGAAGTGACTTAAGTTACAAACAGGAGAATTATCCCTGTAGAGAATCAAAGTCCATTTCTAATGAAGAACAGATTCACAATACAAGAATTTAGGAAAAAAACTACTATGATCTTGCCATTGGCTTCTCACTTCCCATAACTGACTGGTGAAGTTTTAAAATTGTTTTGGATAATGTGTGAATATACTCTATATGACTATATAACCTACATGTGTTTTGAGAGAGTGTTAACTCATTCAGACCTCATATTAGTCTTACTATAAGAAATAAAGCAGGTGTGTTAAACTCTTTCTGCAGAAGGTGTAACTGCCTCCGAGTGTTATAAGACTTTCCTAAGGTCACATAGTTGTTAAGAATAAAGTCTTCTGACTCTAGGTCCAGTGCTGTTTTCAAAAATTAAATGATATAAAAAGTGTGATCATATTGTACTTAATTTCTACCATTCATTCATTCACTCATTCAATAACGTTTTACCAAAAATAAAATAATTTTATGTCTGCTGTGTGCCAGCATTATTCTATACTCTGGGAACATAGCACTGTTCTTGTCTGAGTGGAGGAAATGATAATAAACAAATGAGTACTTTTAAAATTTCAGATAATGATAAATGCTATAAAGTTGTAAAATAGTATAAGGACTAGAAATTGATGAGAGAGCAGGGAGCAACTGTTTCAAATAAAGATGGTCAAGGAGGCCTCTCCAGGAGGTAACCTGAGTAAAGGTTGAATAGAATTTGCCAGAATGGAGGATAGCACGAGTACAACTAATGTAGTTAATAGGTATTGACCATCTTATATATCAATTGCATTCTCAAAGGTCTGTCTCTAAATCAAGCCCCTCCAAACAAAAACAAATAAATAAAACTCAAAGATAAACATTTGTTAGAATGATCCCAAAGAAGTAACTGAGAAAAGACACTCTTCTAATGTAAATAATGTAAAATAGTAACTTCCAAATGAGAGAATTATTTAACATAAGGGTTTTCTGAAAGCCAGGTACTCCTGTAGAGTATAAATTTTAGGGGGCTTTGAAATAAATGAATGTGTGTCCTTACATTTGAATATGGATGCATCTGATTCCCTTCAATGACTAGATTCAAGAAAAAGCCCAGTGTTTCCCCCAGACCCCCTGAAACTCTCTCCAGAATGAGAATACTTATTCTCTCAAACCAATGTGAGGCCAGCCTACTTTCAAGTTTTCCCAGTGATTAAGAAAATTAGTAATATTTTAACTTTCAAAGGACAGTAATGAATACAAAATAATCACAGGATATTGTAAAGCCACTCAGACTTGAATTAAGCATATCTGTGCATTGTCCAATAAAGTGAATTACTCCAGAGAATATGGGTGAAACAGTCTTAGGTTTTTCATACTTTCTGGTCTCTTAAAAAACAATCAACTTTAAATTTCATCTGAATTAATCTCCAAGGTAAATACTTCTAAAACTTATCTAGTCTACATTTATCTCATTATTGCTCTGAAAGAAAAGATATTAGAATGTAACTTGGCTTTTTGACAGTTTCTTGAGTTGAGTGGAGAGAAAATCACTGGAAGTTATATAATATGAATGATTGGTATGTGAATTTCATCTAAGAAAATAGATCTCACGCCATACAAAGAGGCTTTGCAGAAAAACTACCATTTCAAAAATTGAAATCCGTAAAAAATCTACCTCATTCAAATTTTGTAGTCTAAAAATGTAACATTCTCAAACAAAATAAAATACAAATATATAAAATGGAATTATTCTTGAAGGCTATAGAATTTTATTTTATAGCAAAAAGCCAAAAAATATTTGAGTCTTTGGCAATGACCTCACCATACTCTAATATGGCAGAGAGGTTACCATTTGACTCATATGTTCTTTTCTAGAGCCTTGTATTTTAACTTGTTGGGTCTCTGGATCATTCTGATGTGTGCTGTCTTCTCTGGTTTAATCATGTACTCCTACTTCAAAGACTGTGACCCTTGGACTTCTGGCATTATCTCAGCACCAGACCAGGTATGTGCTCCACTGGAGCCACTGGGGAATGTGTGAAATAAGCATGCTAACAGCCATCGATAGGCAACGTAGGGTCCTTCTCTTTTTCTGCCTGTATCTCTAATTACTACCCAAATCCCAAAGAGTTGTTTTCTTTCTTCTCTTCTCCAGTGACATGACCATACACCAGGTTCTAATATGGGGAAGTAAGCATGTAAAACAAAGGTACCTCATCCTCTCCTTGAAGGCAAGGCTTGGAACTGGGGGTATTACACTCCCTGACTTCAAGCTCTGTTACAAAGCTATAGTAATCAAAACAGTATGGTACTGGCACAAGAACAGACCCTTAGATCAATGGAACAGAAGAGAAAGCCCAGATATAAAGCTATGTATATATGGCCTATTAATATATGATAAAGGAGCCATGAATATACAGTGGGGAAGAGACACCCTCTACAATAACTGGTGTTGGGAAAACTAGATAGCTACATGCAAGAGAATGAAACTGGATTATTGCCTAACTCCATACACAAAAGTAAACTCGAAATGGATCAAAGACCTGAATGTAAGACCTGAAATCTTAAAACTCTTAGAAGAAAACTCTTAGGATAAAACAGAAAATCTCTTGACAATAAGCATGAGCAATTTTTTTCCTGGACTATCTCTTCAGGCAAGGGAAACAAAATAAAAAATGAACAAATGGAACTACATCAAAGTAAGAAGCTTCTGTATAGCTAAGGACACTGTCAGCAGAACAAAAAAGCAAACTACAATATGGAGAATATATTCATAAATGATTTATCCAATGAGGGGTTAGCATCCAAAGTACATAAAGAACTCATATACCTCAACACCAAAAAGACAAATAACCCAGGTAAAAAATGGGCAGAGGACCTGAACAGACATTTCTCCAAAGAAGAAATACAGATGGCCAAACAGGCACATGAAAAGATGCTCCACATCACTAATCATCAGGGAAATGCAAATTAAAACCACAATGAGATACCCCCTTACACCAGTTAGAATGGCCACTCTCCAAAAGACAAGAAATAACAAGTTTTGGCAAGGATGTGGAGAAAAGGGAGCCCTCCTACAGTGTTGTTGGTGGGAATGTAAATTGATACAACCACTGTGGAAAGCAGTATGGAGGTTCCTCAAAAATCAATAAATAGAAATACTAGGAATTTTACTTCTAGGAATTTACTCAAAGAAAACAAAATCCCTGATTCAAAAAGATGTATGCAACCCTATGTTATCATTGCATTATTTACAATAGCCAAGTTATGGAAGCAACCTAAGTGTCCATCAATAGATGCGTGGATAAAGAAAAAGTGATACATATACACAATGGAATATTATTCAGCCATAAGAATAATACAAATCCTACCATTTGCAACAGCATAGATGGATCTAGAGTGTATTATAGTCAATGAAATAAACCAGATGGAGAAAGACAAATACCGTATGATTTCATTTATTTGCTTAATGTGAAAACAAAGCAAAACAGATGTACAAGACAGAAGTAGGCTTATAGACACTGAGAAGTGACTGGTGGTTACCATGGGGGATGGGTTGGGGTGAGTGAGTGGGAGGGGGAAGGGGGACAAAGGGGCACAATAAATAAATAAATCTCATCTAACCACTTTCCTAATTTCAGCTGCCCCTTACCTCCCACTCCACCTCCCCTACAGCTGGACCTCAGGTCCATGGACCTGGATTGATCATAACCTTAATTGCAAGCATGTAACAAACTTAGTCCATGTAAATACCTCTATTATTTTTTTATTTTGTGTTTGCATGTGTGTGTGTTCCCCCACCTCCTTTTGTTAAAAAGCTGCATCCTCACATTTCAGACACAGACTACTCATCTTATCTTGTTTTACTGTCTCTTCAGCTGATGCCCTATTTTGTCATGGAGATATTTGCTACAATGCCAGGACTGCCAGGACTCTTTGTGGCTTGTGCCTTCAGTGGAACTTTGAGGTTAGTACACTGACATCACTCTGCTATGGTGGTGATAACGATACTGGTGACAGCAAGGTTGGCGAGGGTGATGGTGGAACTCATCCTCTGTATTTACTGAGTACTTGTTGTGTGTCCACTCCTCTGGTGGGTGCTTTACTTGCATTTGCTCATTAGCTGTCACACAATATATGACAGTGAAACTTAACTCACAGTATCATAGTTCACAGATAAAGAAACAGAGGTATAGCAAGATAGATAACTTATCCATGGTGAGCTGAGTTGGTAAACTGTAGAGGTAGGATGTCAGCCCAGATATGCCCCTACACTAGGCTTCTCTGTTTATTTTCTCAACCTTGTCTGATGCCAATTGCCCCATGATCTTACATCATTTTTACACAAGGCAGTTTACTCTTCTGTCTCTTCTTATTCAAGTGCAAAGTGTCCCTGCAGATCTATCCATTACATGCCATCCTCCCCATTGTCAATAGCACAGGCAGGCAGCTAATCACTTCCATTCTCCAAAAGAAGACATTATTCTAAACACAGAATCATTAATACATTTACTCTGACAAATATTTTAAAGGTTTATATTATTCCAGGCACTGCTGGTGATATGGGGATACTGCAGAGAACAAGATGGCCACAGCACTGCCCTCAGTTGGATTTGTATTCTAATAGACATGGAAGATGGACAGGACATAAATAAATAAGATGAAGAAGATATTTTTTGATAATGACAGTGAAAAGAAGAAAACAGGGTGATATCCTAGAGGGATGTGAAACCTGAGCATTCTAGTTTTGATAGTCTTTAGGAACTTCTCTTTGCGTTTGTGTTGAGATCTAAAGGATGCAAAAAAGCCACCATGTGAAGAGCACAGGCAGGAACCTTTATAGGTAGGAGGAGAAGCAAATACCAAAGCCCAGAGGAGATAAATTCTATAGAGTATTTAAGGAACAAAGATAAAAGTGAAAGTATAAGGAAATAGGAGGAGAGAAAATGGCCATCAGTTTGAAGTGATGGGTAGAAGTCAGATCATGAAGAGCCTTTATGAAATAGTTAAGATTTCGAGTTAAATGAGAAGGCATTAGCAGGCTGTAGAAGGGAGTGGGTGATATCATACAATTGAAGACTCAGTTTTCTATAAGGCAAGGGACTGTATATAATAAAAGCAAGTGTGGTGAAAGTGAGTTGGAAGGCATTTATTTTAGTCCAGGTGAGAGATGACAGTAACTCGGAGAAGGGTGGAAGTGACAGTGTTGAGCGCAATGCACTAAAATATTAAGATATTATCATGGACGAAGAAACTGAGATTAAGCAAGATAGATGATATCTTGCCCATAGTGAATCAGGAAACTGCTGAGCTGGTAAACTTTCCTTTAAGCCAGATGCTCTGCCTTTATGAATCTGAGACTCAGCTGCCAGGAAAGCCTCATTTCCCTTCCCAAAATTCAGTTGCAAAGAATCAATTGCAGGATTTGTCAAAGGTCAGTTTTAAGAGAGTGAAATGATTGCAGTCTAAATTAAACCGGGCCAGAGGATAAAAGCAAAAACTTCATATCTTATTCCTCAAATTCAGTGTCTCATCCCACAGTTAACCACTGTTAATAATTTCTTGCTAATAAATCAAAACACTTATTTGCTCATGGGAAATACATTTTAGTGTACACAGAGGAGATCATATTGCACCCACTGTTTCATTTTGTAAAGGTAATGTAATTTAGAAATCTTTCCACATCAGTAGATCTACCCTATTCTTTTTTTGATCTACTGAAATTTATTTGACCAACCTTTTAACGTCAGGCATAACTAGCAATGCTTTATCTTAGTCTGTTCAGGCTGCTCTAACAGAATATCATAGACTATGTCGTTTATGAAAAACAGAAATTTACTTCTCAAAGTTATCAAGGCTAGGAAGTCCAAGAGCAAGATGCTAGCAGATTCAGTGTCTGGTGAGGGAGGGCCCAATTCCTAGTTCATACGTGACCGTCTTGCTGTGCCCTCACGTGGCGGACCGGCAAGGTATTTCTCTGAAGTTGCTCTTGGAACATCACTAATCCCATTCATGAGAGCGCCACCCTTAGGACCTAAGCACCTCCCAAAGGCACCACTTCCAAATACATCGTACTGGGGACTACGCTTCACGTGAGTTTTAGGGGGACTCAAACATTCAGTTCACAGCACACTACAATGTATATCTTTGTGAAATTGTGCAAAGATATTATGTAGGCTACATTCTAAGAAGTGGAATTACTGTGTCAGAATATGTAATCATTTGAACTTTTCATGGACCTTGTTAAATTGACCTCCAAAAGTTTGCACCAGTTTATACACTGAAAACACTAAAGTGTCTCTTTCCCCACACACCAACAGTATTGGATACAATCAAACTTTTAATTACACTAATATGTTAGATTAAAAAAATGGTAACTGATTTTCATATGAATCCCTTTGATCATACATGGTATTGGCTACCTTTCCTAAATTCACTGGCCATTTGTATTTCTTTTTCTGTAAAATGCCTTCATGTTCTGTGTTAATTTTTTTTTTTTAGTTTTCCCCTTTATATACAAGAAAAACAGCCTGTTGACATAGGTCTCATTTTTCTCATTCATCCTTTGTGTGTTTGTTTTATTAATGGTATTTTTTTAATATGTGGAGATGTTAATTTATGGTACTCAATTCTTTTACATTATGTTTTTTGGGTTAATATCATTCTCACAAAGGCTTCTCCCTTCCATCATTATAAATAATCCTCCAGACACCATTCTAGTATATTTATGGTCTTATTAAATGTTAAAATCATTAAACCATCTAGATTATGCCTGTGACATAAGAGACAAAGTAGAGCTCCTACCTTATTTCCCTTCTAACTTAGTAGCCAGTTGTCCCATTACTTTTTTTTAGTAAAAAAGCTATCTTTCCATCACTTGCTTGAAATGTTATTTTTATTACATCTTACATTTTTCTATGGATTGGGGGTTTTTCTGGGTTCTCTTATATTCCACTGATCTGTTTGTCTACAGGTATGCTAATACTAATAATTTGAATGACTGTGAATTAAAATGACTTAGTATCTGTTAGGCTGATATTTCTTCAATACCCTTTCTTTTACAGAATTTCCTATGTTTTCTCCTAACTACTTTCAGATAATTCTTTGGGATTTGATTGCTCTAAAATCATATCTGCAAATACTTTTGAGTTTTTCTCTTTTCTAGTAGTTACACTTCTATGTTCTTTCTCTTATATAATTGTGCTTTAGAGAAATAATAAGTAATTGACGGACAGTAAAAATCCTTGTTTTGTTATTTACTTTAAAGGGAAAGTTTCTTGGATTTTACCATTAAATATATCAAGTTTTGGTTTGCAACACATTATTTACATTTAAGGATATTCATGTGAAATTAATAAAATTGCAAAAAAAAGAACAGAAATACATATATTTATTCTACTTTTAAGGAAGATTTTTATCGGAAGAGATACCGAACTTTAATAAAATTTTGGTATTTTTGAAATGGATGTTTTCCTGAAACTTTGACAAATTAATATATTTACATTTTTTCCAAAAAAGTAACACCCTTAAATTCATAGGAACTCCAACTTACTTTTGGTTTTAATTTAGTGTACTGCTGAATTATTTTTACTCATATTCCTTCTTGAGATTTTGCATTGGTAACACAAAGTGATTTTGTTCTGTGATGCTGATATCAGGATCTCAAGGAAACCGAGGACAGAGCAATGAGCGCCAGAGAATCAAACACTAGTGGGGATGACAGTGTAGATTTTATTTTTACCCTCTCTACAGAGCTTTGTTTATTTATTTTTCTCTTACTCTAAGGCTGACTCTCTCCAGACAGGAGAAGTAAAGTTTTCAATAAGTAATCCCCCATATGAGAATGGTTAACTCTTTTGACCTCAAGTCCAAGAATTCCAAAAAAGGGACACACTGGGCAGTACATGTTACAGAGATTACTTGTTCTACGAACCTAAGAAGGGTGTCCAGTGGGGAAAGAGAAAGGGAAAGACAGGAATGGGGGTTGAATAAAGAGATAGTGGTTGAGGGATAGGGAGAAAAAAGACTCCCTTTGAAGATGCTTTAGAATCTGAGAAACTGACCCATGGGTGATGCATCTGACTGAAAAAGAAACTCAGCAGAAGTTCCCCAAACCTGATCCTGATTGGGGCCAAATTCAGGGTTCTGTTCTTTCCCTCCCAAAGGATTCAAAGGTTAACCTTAATGTTTGAGCCTTTCAGATAATATATTTTTAGAGAAAGCTGTTGGGAACATGTAAACTTCTTTTATTTAATTATCTTGTTTCCTTATTTGATTTTCATGGAGCTGCAGATAGAAGGGGAGTCTGACAGGGAACACACACCACGCTGCTCATGGGAAATGAGGATGGTACTCCAGTGGAAAATCCTTAGCAAAAGGAGGATGGTACTCCAAAGTATGCCAAATTTCAGTTCCCAGATATAGGTCTTGAGATGTTTCTACCTGCTATATCTGTTGTTCAAGGAAAGAACTTCTAACTTTTGCACATGATAGACCTGGAACCATTCCAACTGAAATAACCTATAGTTAAAATTAATGTTACTATTATTCTGCATTACAGAAAACAGAAAAAGTTTTGAATTTCCTTTAATGCTGTTGGCACAGCTTTAGCTTGTCTTCAAATGAACATTGAGGATAATAAAATAATTAGCTAATGGGTATCAATGGAAAACTTACAAACAGCCTGCCAGAGTTAGCTCATCAGCTTATTTCTTTCTAGAACTTTTGTTTGTGGTTGTAATTTTGCATTACATGAACTGAATGTTGTTATCTTTTCTGTTAGCCAATATGTTCCTCGTCTACATAAGGGATTAAATAAGCTTTCTTGCTATTTGGCAAATTATTCCGCAATATTTGGGTCCTCTGTCACCAAAGCAAGTTTTAGGGCAGTAAGGCTGCACTCTGATTGGAAAGTCAGAGAGAGAATGCCAAACCTCTTAGGAGGTTTTGGTCTTTGCCTGCTTTCCAGTCTTACCTTTGCCCCTTTCTCTCTTATTAATAGCATTCTAACCACTCTGGTGGCTTCAGGTTGTTTAAGGAAGCTTTCCGTCTCGAGGCACTTAAATGTAATTTTCCCTTAGTTCTAGAACATTACTCCCAGTTTGCATGGGTCATGTCAGTGCCCATCTTAGCCATCACGTCCTAAGGAAAGAATTCCCTAACTTCATATCACTTTATGTCTCTGCAAGACAAACTTGCATAACACCTTGTTATTTCCTTCATAACAATCATAACTAGTTGTATAATTGGTTGTTAAATGTCTGTGTGACCAAGTAGAGAGTAAGGTCTCTGTCCTTCTGGCTCTCCACTGTATGCTTAGCATCCAGAATGAACAGATCCATAAATGGTACGGACAAGTCAATATGTAATTAATGAATGGCAAATTATACTGACTCCTGGATTGGGATAGTTACTGCTTCCTGCCCCAAATCCAACCTAAACACACACACACATACACACACACACACACACACACACACACACACACACACAATCTCTCTGCTACTGCCTGCTAACTCCTTTAAGGTCTTAAGGGGAATTCATGGGAAATAGGTCATGAAAGCTTAGCTTCTTCACTGGAGTTTGATGAAGAAATTGAAGAGCATTAAGTAAAGAAGCAGCTTTGAAGAGTGAGTAGACAGGCCATGTAGATCCCCTGAAGTCCCAGAATAATGACATATGTCTGTACCCTAGAGTCCTGCCTTATCTATCTGCCCTAGAATACAGGGCAGACTGGTCAGGTTTATTTAGCTTGGACTATGTTTTCGCTTTTCTCTCCCTGTAGCACCGTGGCGGCCAGTATCAATGCCTTAGCAACAGTGACCTTTGAGGACTTTGTCAAGAGCTGTTTTCCCCATCTCTCCGACAAGCTGAGCACCTGGATCAGTAAAGGCTTATGTAGGTACAGCCAGTGGATCTTCTGTTTCCTAACGTGAAATATACAAGTAGTTCATGTCAAAATCGCACACGTTATTCAAGGCTCACTTAGAGGCAAAAATGCACACAGAGATTCATGAGGAATCTCACATACAGATTCTTAACACTTCTAAAGATACCAGCAGGACACCAGGGAAGATTGACCTGCTAGCTTACCTTTCACCAACTTTATTTTCAACTCTTCTGTGCTCACCGTACACTCTAGATTCACTGTATCATGTACTGATGACGTTAGTTCCTTTCCATGGGAAGACGTTCTGTTCACTATGGCCAGTTACCTTGTCTAATAAAACCAAATTCTTTTCTAAAGAATCCTTTATTATCAAACAACCAGTAACCTTGCCTCAAAGCATAATTGCTCCTTCCTTAATCATATAATTGTGTATTACGTTTATAATCACTGTGGCACTTACTATATTGAATTATAGGTTCACAAAGTTTACTTCCTTTAAAGTATAAACAAATTATATTCTTATTTACTTATTATAGTAAATATAGGTAGTTTGGGAAGATATATGTACTTTTAAAATAAAATTACATCTAATTTTGTTATCAGTTGTTTTTTTCTACCATACTATAGTTAGCATTTTCCTGTGTCACTTATGTATTCTTTGAAAACATGGCTTTTGAATGTGTGCTCAGCATTCTACAAAATAGCTTATTTTTAATTTTTGTTACTACTTTTTAATATTATTTTTCATTTTTTACAACTTAATGGAACCCATATACATAAATCTTTGAGTATATCTGTATTTTTTTCCTTAGTAAAAATCTCCAAAAGAAAATTACCAGATGAAAAAATACAAATTCATTGACAATTCTTGATAAATATTGAGAAAAATAGCTCCAGCAAGGAACAATTAATATTTATGTGTAACATCAGTGAGTAGTTGACATATTTCTCTGTGTATTTGGTATTTGTATTTTTTGTTTAATTGGTCAAATTCATGGGCCAAATAATATCAAATGTTTGCTTTAATTTACATTTTTTATTTATAGCAAACTTGAACACTTTTAAATGATAAGTAACCATTTGTATTTTTAAAAATCTAGTTATGCCTTCTATTTATCTATTGGTGAGATATTAGAAATTTTGTTTGTTTGTAAAATCTCTTCATAAAAGGAAATGTGACATTTTTATTTTGCAGTGTCTCCCAGATTACTTAAAAATACATCTTTGATGTGCAGAAATTATAATTTTACACTTGATCAAATATATGTATCATTCACATTTCATATTTAATATTCCATATATTTAAATTATTTGATTTATCATTTATGACAAGAATCTAAATTTTTCTCTTTATAGCTAATTTTCTCAGTATCATTAACCCATTATTCTTTGTTGTTAATATTTTCATTGATGAAATAATTTTGTTTATATTATTATTTCACACTACATATTTTCATTAAATTAAATTATTAATTGCAGGACTAATACTATCTTGTGTTGTTTTATAGATTTGTAGTGTTTTATTTAAAATATCTATTAGAATACCTCCTATGACTTTTCTTCTAGTTTAAAATTTTTTAATTTTTCTATTGTTATTTTTTTTTGCAAAAATAATTTTGGGCATTTCATGTTTATTTATTCTTTCATTTTAACTTTAAAATAATTTATTGCATGTCATGTAGCTACCACCCCCATCCCAAAGGAATTGCATTAAACCCAAAAATGTGTTTGGGAAGATTTGACATCTTTGTAAACTTTCCATATAGCAATACCATTTATTTGTACCATGAAATAATATATTTTCTATCCTAGATACTAATTATACTGATGTCTCTCTTCTTCGTGCTCCACCTTCCCTTCTGCTTCTCTTTTCTCTTCTCTTTTTTTCTCCAATCCTCCTCCTCCTCCTTTTTCCTTCTTCCACTGATATTATGAATGGGATACTTTCCCCCAAAATATCTTCTAAACTGTTTATTATCAGTGTGGTAAGGTACAGATTTTTGTATGTTTCTGTTTTTTAAGACCCTTATCTGGCCATTGACCAACTTTTGTTGATTCTCAAATTTTGAAGTGGTTTTCTAATAACTGTGGTTATTACCTGCAAATTTTGATAGATTATAATCTCCCTATTCTTAAATGTTCTTCTAATTTGTTTTTTTCTTCTTTATATTCTTCATTCTCTCTCTTATTTTCATAATTTTGTCCTTTTTCTCTGAATACTTAGGAACTCAGGTTATTTCTCAATGTTATTTTGAGTTTTCCACAAAGTAAATTTTTTAACAATAAGGATTTTAGTTCTGCTATTGTGTTTTGCTCTTTACATTTTTACTATACAGCAAAGTTTAAAGACTTTCACCATGGACTTTCATATATATACCACCTAGATTATCCATTAATATTTTTCTAAATTTGTCTTTTCATGTTCCCTCCAGCTTTCTATCTATCCATTAATCTAGAACATATTTGATACATTTAAAAGCAAATTGCAGAGATCAGTACAGGCCCCCTAATTATTTTAGCATGAATATTATTAACTAGAATTCAGTAATTGTTTAAATTTTTCAATGTAAAATCTACTAACAATTAAAAGGGTGAATGTTAACTATACATTTGCTGAGTTTTGATAAATGCATACACCTGAGTAACCCAACCACGAAGGATATAAATCTTCCTCATCACCATGGAAAGCTCTCTTGCTTATTCCAGTCTATCCCTGCTCCCACTACCCTCCAGAGGCAACCACTATTCTGGCATTTTCTGTCATATATTAATTCTACCTCTCCCAGAAGTTCATATAAATGGAATCACACAGTATATACCCTGTTTTAAAATTTACTTTTTATTGAAGTATCTTTGATATACAATCTTATATGGGATTCCTCAAAAAACTAAAAAATAGAAATACCATTTGACCAAGTAATTCCACTTCTAGGAACTTACCTGAAGAAAACCAAATCCCTGATTCAAAAGACATATGCACCCTTATATTTATTGCCACATTGTTTATAATAGCCAAGATATGGAAGCAACCTAAGTGTCCATCAATAGATGAATGGATAAAGAAGACATGGTACATATACACAACGGAATACTGTTCAGCCCTGTAAAGAACAGTACATACTCCTTATTGAAGATTCCTTTCACAGCATAATATTTTTGAGGTTCATGTCATTTTGTGTGTCAGTAGTTCATCCCTTTTATTGCCAAATAGTCTGACATTGTGTGGATACACCAAAGATTTTTTTTTCATTTTTTTTTTATTAAGGTATTATTGATATACACCTGATGAAGGTTTCACATGAAAACACAATGTGGTCACTACATTTACCCATATTATCAAATCCACACCCATATCTAAATGCAGTCACTGTCCATCAGTGTAGTAAGATGTCACAGATTCACTGTTTGCCTTCTCTGTGCTACACTGTTTTCCTCGTGATCCCCCACACCATGCGTACTAAACGTAATACCCCTCCATCCCCTTCTCCCACCCTCCCCACCCACCCTCCCACACCCCTCCCCTTTGGTAACCACTTACACCAAAGATTTTTAAACTTCCACTTCTATTGATGGATCTGGGTTATTTTAGATTGAAGTTATTATGAATAAAACTTCTATGAATACTCTCATGCAAGTCTTTCTGTAAACATGTTTTCATTTCTCTTTGATAAAACCTAGGCATTGAAGTACTTGGTCTATTACCAGTTTTTAATTTCCTTATAGTCCTTCATTATCACACCTGGATCCATCTTCATTTGAACTTATTGGTTGCACCCCATCTTAGTATTTTTCCATCTCATTTGTTTTCTCTAGGCTTGTACTTATGTGCTTCACTGAGTCCATGTGTGTTTGGCATCATATTGAGATTGCCAAACAGTGTCTAAATACTTTTTTTCTGATTCCTCAGGTAAATTATTTCCAGACAGCACACTCTGTATTTGAGCATTTAGGTTAATATATCCATTCCCTTGTTTGGCAACGTTTTGCCATAGATCCCTTATTTCTTTTTTTCTTTTTCCTGTTTGAAAAAGGAGAGATTGACACTGACTACATTTGTTAACTGCAGAGCTGAATTGCCTTGATTCTATTCACTATCTGCATAATGATTTAGAGCAAATAGCAGGTAGATGGGCATTACTCCCAGTACAATCCCTATTTCTAGCACATATTCATGAATTTGCTGTATTGACATAGAAGCTACTTCTGTGCTCATGGTTTACTGTCTGATCCTCTGATGACGTAGCGCCGGAAAATCCACAGCATTTGCTGCGTCTGTGGAGCTTTCCCTCCTCCCACACTGACTGCTTTGTCCGTAGGGCCTTATGCTCCCGGTCTCTATGGAACCCCCATCAATTTCACCTAAGCGTCCTGCTTTGCAGGTGCTCTTGATTGCAATCTAGTGGAAATATAAAGATTTGGGGGAAATGGGAGCTTAATCAATCCTCTAGTCAGCACACACAAAAAAGTAAAACCCCTGGATGAGGAAAGGTTGCTAGATTCCTGTTTGAACAGATCACTGCTGGCCCAGAAAGAGGGCAACCATTAGTAGAAAATGTCTTTTTTTCTTTTTTTTCAGGAAGGTAGAGTTCTTCTTATTCATGAAGCAATACAGAATCAGGGCCAAAATTGTTTTCTGGAGTCTAATCTATCATCTTTAAAAAGAATGGGACAATTTTAGAAGTGTATTAATCAAATTTGGTTTTTAGTATTGTAAGTTTCCTTAATTTTATGTCTTATTGGGAAGTTGAAAATTACGGCATCAAAAGTTGCTAGCCTAACGCCATTTTTAGAATCAGTTCCTGATAATAAATGTCATGAATATCATGTGCTAAACCTGAAATAAAATAACAATAATAATAATGACGATAAACACATAGTACTTGCTATATGACAAGCACTGTCGGATAAATTAATTTATGTGTAGTCCCTTCTTAGAAGGTGAGACCTTTGGGGCAGGAATCAAGTTCTGACCATATAGGCCTGGCATCTAGTAAAATGCTTGACATATGGCCAGTACGTGATAACACTGAGTAAATAGCCACATTGGGAACTAAGCTAGAGATCTTGCTGAGACAGAATTTCATACAATAAACAAAATCACTTTCTTGCCATTACTTTCACTGTGTCTCTCTGTCCATATCTATTTCCAACTCTGTCTCTTTGTCCCTCTCTTATTTAGTTGAAGGGTTATAATGGGAATTGAATGCACTTTGAAGATGGTTTTTAAACAAAGATATGTAAAACAATTATTTTTTTTATAAGATGGTTTAAAAGAAGATGTCATCTTAAAAAGATAACCAAGACATGGCTACTGCTTCGGTCAGTGAGCACCTTTGATCCTAGAGGCAGTGTGCATGAAGCTTCAGAGCGCAGTACTCTAATGGTCATTATGGGGTTCTAATGTAGAAATGTAAACAAACAAATCATTTTTCCATATACTAAAGGTCATAAGGATGGTATGAAAAAGGACTAAAGGAAAAGACCAGTAAACCTTTCCAGATTTGCAAAACTCATGAGGTAAAATGGGTAAATATTTGACCATTTTAAAGAGGAAAAACTATCCTAACCCCAGAGAGGCTGGTAACTTTTCCTTCAGCTGATTTTTGGTAAGTGGTTAAACTGGAATCAGTTCCCATTCCAGTTTAGACTCATTTAGTCTAGACCAAGTGTCTTTTCCACATTTTCTTGTTGTTTCTACATGACAGCTTTCTTTGTGAATACTGGAGAAGAAAACACTTCAGGCTGGTTTCTAGCTCATTCTGCCTGGCCCAGGAAAGTATAACCCTGGGAGAAAAGTCTCCTAATTCCCCTTCTGGGGCTTGTGATGGTTGACTGTGGAGGACAGATCTCACTGAGATGCTTTCGACAGGGCTTGCCTCAGAGAACACCCTGGGCGGGAGCTCAAGGAATCCCACAAAGCCAGTCGGATGCTAAGTTTTCTTTCTTTCAGGTCTCTTGTTTGGCATGATATGTACTTCCATGGCTGTGGCTGCATCCCTCTTGGGGCCTGTTGTGCAGGTAAAGAAGGAGGGAAAAGACATGTTTGATTTCAAAGCCACTTTTTACCCCTTTCTTTGGTAATGTTTTGCCTCTTCATCCCAAATGCTGAGACCCCCCGATATCAGGTCCTAATTAAACATGTATATAAAATTTCAACCAAAATTACTAACTTGACAGTAACAAGTATACTGTCACTTGTAGTAAAACTAGAAACTGTAATAAAATTAGAAACTCTTTTAAAATCCAGATCTGAGAATTTATGATCCCGAAATAAAATTTGTAATGATACTTATAATAGTGAACAAAACAAAACTAACAACAATTGACATTAACGGAACACTGTCTCGATACAGTCCCACATGTATTACCTTATTTAATCTTCATCACTTCTCTAAGTAGTATGATTAACGTACACGTTACAGATGAAGAAACTAAGAGGCAGAGGTGAAGTAATTGACACAAAGTCACATAATGAAGGAATGGTGGAGCTGGATATGAGTCCACTTCTACCAGTTATCCAGGCTGAACTGCCTCTCGTATACCCAACCCCCAGTTTCATAAAATGTCAGCACTAGAAGGAGCCTCAAAGATAATATAATCTGTTTCAACATCTTCATTTGTAGAGGACTACAAAAAAGAGTGCAAATATCTGCTCAGGTTCTCCCAGCTAGGTAGTGGCTGAGTCAGATTTATGATCCAAGTCTCCTGAGCACCCCACACCCAAGCTGTCCAATTCACAAAGCAGCATTAGATAAACAAATCTTCAGATTCTACTTCACACCACCCAATTCCCCTTTCATATTTACCTAATTTCAACATCCTTTTGATTTTCTTGGCATGGCATAGATTTTTGAAAAATGTTGCTTAAATGAAGAAATGTGTAAGAGTGAGTGAATAGTAATTATGGACTTTTGTAGAACATGCTTTGCTTTATAGAGTGGTGTATCTATCTTGATCCTTCCAATGACTACTTACTTAGGTTCTGTTATTTCCGTTTTAAAGCCCAGGGAGCTAAGTCTGGGAGAGTTGAGGGACATGATGATTCACTTGTCTACATAAGGGAACTTGTAGGACTGGGAACCCAGAGTTCTAATAAGCTGGGGAACTTACCATTTTATTGCAGATGATTGATAATCTCTTTACACTCTTTGAAGCATTTTGCTATCTATCCATCCACATAGCAGAACTGGCCAGCTGATGAGGTTTGTCTGTAGTGACCTCAGCAGCATTTCTTTTGGGTTTATTTTCCTCAATTAGTGGGGCATACATTTCCAAGTTGCTTCAGAGGCCTTACAGCATATTTCATTCCCCCTTTTATATAATCATTATTTACTCTAAAGAAGTATCATCATGCCCAATTCAGTGAGAATTTGAATGTCTAAACTGTTTTATTCCAGAGATATTTGCAATTTAAGCTTATTTGCAATTGAGGTATGAAGGGCTCCAGATCCAAGAGAGAGAGGTGGTCCCAGGTGGGTCATGGATTCAGGAGAGTGGAGGTGTTTATCTGATCTGCTTTCCTCCATAGGCTTCCCTCAGCATCCATGGCATGTGCGGGGGACCAGTGTTGGGCCTCTTCTCTCTGGGAATCATATTCCCTTTTGTGAACTGGAAGGTAAGCATACTGCACCCCTCTTCATGATTCCCAGCTAATGGGTTGAGCCCCGACGATTTTCTCTCTCCTGTCTCAACTCTCACGCCTCCTTGGAAAGGCCAGTTGTCTTTGTCAGGAAGAGAAAATGGTGGTTTCTTTCTGGGACAGAACTAAACAGAACCTAAACCCTCCTATCTCTGACTTTAGCGAAACCTTTTTAGAACCAGAAAATGACGTAAGTAAGAGGGGTTCATGAAGTATCAGATATCATGGAATCAAAGCTAATTCTTTAGGGTTTAAATTGTCTTCTCCAAGTTTAGGCCCACAAAATAAAATTTTAAACAGATTTCAATTCAGAAATAGCTGACAAATTTAAATTTCATCTTTTCCCCTATATTTAGTTACACTAAATTATAGCTGATTTAATTAAGTTGATTAATTTAAGAAGGGGAGAGGAGACAAACCTGGTATATTCTGATAGCTGCATTTAACTGGTTTTACTGGGTGACAAGCTAATATTATATCTTTATGTAAGTTTTAGTAGGATGACTATGTAGTTAAGTATAAATCAAAATGAACATTTATTAGGAAAAATAATATGGTAACATTTTAAAAATATTTAACGTATCATAATTGCCCCAACTTATCAAATGGCCATTTTTAATTTATTCCCATCTATACACTTATATGCATTTACTTTTAGAAAATCTTTAGACTCTAGAAAGGCAGACTTTATGCATATTTTTAATATACTGTAAAGTGCTTAATAAAGCCTGAGTCACAAGGTATACCTAGTTAGGTTTCCTGACCCTTACTGGCCTCTTTCTAGGTAGATCTTGAGGAGCTAGGTAAAGAAAGTGGATAAATAGGGAGCATTTGGAAATTTACATTACTTCCTTTGCAGTCTTCTTAGGAGACACTTTGTTTAATTAAGTTTTCTTGAGGTTGACAAGGATAGTTATGCCCTTGATAAGGGAAAGCAAAATCCTAATAACAAAACAGCTAACAACTAGCTACAGAGCATCTTAGTGCATTTTAAATATCAGTTTATTATTGATGTTATTGAATAACGGTCCTTCTACTTAGTCAGGAAAACCACCTTGTTCTAAATAGAAGGTAAATATGACAAATTTGGGTCACCTCCCCTTTTGTCATAGGCCATGGCTGATTCCACTATTCCACATGGCTGTCTTTCTACAGAATGTGAATGGAACCTCAGAATCCTTCTCAGCGTGGCCCTCTCGGCAACTACTACAGATCAGTGAGGGTTGATCCTTTGGTTGAAAACCATTCACCCTTTACTAGTAGGCCCGGGGCTGCCTAACTACATCCATGACGTCCTGTCTAGTCAACTCTAGTTTAGGGTATGGCCTGGGAGCTTAAAATAGTTTTGACATTTTTAAATGTTGGGAAAGAAATTAAAAGAACAGTATTTCTTGACACATGAATATTAAATGAAAATCAAATTTCAGTGCCCATAAATAGTTTAACTGAATACAGCCACTCTCCTTTATTTATGTATTGTCTGTGGCTATTTTTGTACTACTGTGGCAGAACTGAGTAATTGTGACAGACACTGTATGGTCCACAAAGTCTAAAATATTTCCTAGACGTTTGTGGACCACAAGTATTCAGATCATATGCATTGTTTTAGTTTCCCCAGATGATGAACAAAACTGTCTGGTGCTGTTATCTGAGTCTTTTGCCTGAATAAACAGAGAAACCATCAACTTGTTTTCTGTCACAGAGAAGGCCCAGCTATCCTGTGGAGGTCAATCCAACTTTCCTTTTCAGTGGGTCTGGTCTCTGGGAGTTGTTCTGTCTCCTTTACAGGAGAAATGACTCCTGGTCTTTCCACTGTTTATCAAGAAATATAAACCTTAAATGACAGGACTAGTAAATATACATGTTAGTGTTCAGATTCAAACAAAAAAGTTCAAACCTGTAATTTGAGGATACTGTCTGAATCAATTGGGAAGAGGTATGTGAGTAAGAATTTATGTATAATAACTTGTAGTAGCTGGCCCTGAAAAATGAGCACACCATCTCCATTGTCTGAGGTTTTTCCAAACTTCTGAAACTCTTCTACTGGGATCTGAAGTTTCAACAGATTTTCCCCCCCAATTTTATTGAGGATTCATCACCCTATTAGGTTAAGGAGTACAGTACAACAATTTGACCTAACATATTGTGAAGTGGTTACAGCATTAAATTTAATTGTCACCCATCATCCCACAAAGATACAAAAAGAAAAAGAAACAATCCTTTTTTTCTTGTAATGAGAATACTTAGGATTTATTCTCTTAACAACTTTCATGTATACCATAGAGTGGGGTAAACCATAGTTGTCATGTCATACATCTCTCAACAGATTTTTAAGTGATGAGAAGAAGAAGCCAAAAGGAAAAAAAAAAAGCCTTCTAGCAATCTAAATAAAATGAGCATGGCAGAACTCCCCAGAGTTTTCATTGAAGAAGTTACTCCTAATACAGCTGCGTTGTTGAGGCTGGAAAGAAGTCTGAGGGGACTGTTCCCAGCACACATGGCCACAGTTTGGGGAGGACAGCCAGACTCTCTGAAGAACGGACCTCCTCAGGTCATTCTCTGACACACAGCTTTGTCAAATCTCTCATTAACTTTCTTTGGTTTGTTTTTCCTTCATCAAGGGTGCCCTAGGAGGCCTTCTGACTGGAATCACCTTGTCGTTTTGGGTGGCCATCGGGGCCTTCATTTATCCCGCACCAGCCTCCAAGACATGGCCCTTGCCTTTATCGACAGACCAGTGTGCCCCGTCAAATGTGACAGAATCAGTGCCTCCAGTGCTATCCAGCAGGTACGCTGGCCTTAAAGATGGACTTCAGTCCCAGAGTGGGTGACTGGGGGAGACGAAGGTGCACTCTTCAGGGATAAGGCTGATGAGACAGGTCTTGCTTTCCCTTGAGACCCCCTCTGGGCGGTGCCCAGCGTTGGAGAGTGCCCTGCAGGGCTGCTGCTCTCTGCAGACATCCATTCCTCTGAATTTCTGTGCAAGAGTGAACTTGGAAAATGGGTTAATCAGAGGTATGAGTGCAAGCAGGAAGAGTAAGGGAGGGTTTGAAAATAGGTGGGTGGGTAGGAAGATCATGGTGTTCTTAAAAGAATAAAGGATTGGAGTATAATAGGAATCAAAGAGAATGTGGACATACTGAGTGGGATAAGTAATTTGATATCAAAATCAGTAGAATGTAGGGAGATCATGGACTTTGAAATCAGAAACATCTGGATTTAGATTTTGGTATGGCCATTTATCCTTACTGTATCTTTGCTTAAATTAGTAACTTGTCAATCCTCGAATTCTCAGAGTCCTTGAATGAAAAATGAAGGTAATAATACTTACTTTACTGGGCTTTTGAGAGGATGAAATAAGATTGAATATATATAGTTAATTGCACTGTACCTGGCTTTAATTAATGCACATTTTCATATTCTAATTGTGTGTAGGGGCAAATCTAAGATTTGTGGTCACTGTATCCAGAAAAATACCTCAATTCTACAGCCCTTTTCTGGTTCTTATCAACACTTTCATGTACATAGCCTATTTTCTCTGGGTCTTGTCCTTTAAAAATTATCAGAAAATCTTGAATATTACATTTGTGCAGATCTCTCTAGGACTGGCATGTCCTATCCTCTCCATCTACATTGTCATTCCTGAGGTTGGTCTCATCATTACAAAATCCAGGAAAGCAAAATTACCCTGTCTGTACTATTGGTTTCCCTCATTTCTCCCTTTTCTTTTCCCTGCTAATCCATCCATTCAAACTGCCACTAGATTTCTTTTCCTGAAGCACATTTGTGAACTCATGAAAGGTACACTGAAGTAACTTCAATAATCCACATGCCTACAGAAAAAAGGACAAACTGTCCTGGATTTAATATCTTCCCAGGCTTGAAACTACCCTGTGTTTCCAATATTATCACCCACTCTTCCTCTTCTTCTATTCTAGATTCTATTACTTTTTCCTTATGCACATTCTACTCTTCCCATCTTTGGGTCTGTAGTCAACCTACTCCCTTTAAAGGAAGGCCTTTTAATCTCTGTTTCTACCCTCCTGGTGGCATCTGCTCCTCACTCAAGAGCTAGATGAGGGCCCCATTTTCCTCCATAAAATTTTGACTCAGCTTTCAAAGATTCTCAAGGTTTTAAAAGACCTTAATAAGTTAACTAAACCAATGATACTTCCATTCTTAAAATATTTATACAATACTCACATCGTGAAGCCCATTCTTAAAATTGCCAGCCAGATGAGAAACCATTGTCTCCTAAGGCAGCTGAGACATTGTCTGTACCTTCTTTTTTTAAACTGCATGAAGGAAGCAGCCAGTATATTTGTTTCTTCCACTCCCTTTTGCCACCCCAGAAAACAGGACTTATCTTCACCTGCAATTCATAGCCCATCTTTGCAAGCTGAAAGGATCTCTCTTTACTGAGGATACTACACAGATCTGCAATATTGATTCTGAGCCCAGGGTAGAGGTCCCCAGGTATAGCATATGTTGGCTTAGAAAAGGGAATCTCTAGTACAATTGCATTTGTATTCCCACATGGTGCTAAGCAAGAGGAGGTGTTTTCAAATGGAAAGTGAATCATCTTCCCAGGCTAGCTATTTAACAAGTAAAAACAAAGCCCTCACATGAATGTGAGATGGCTAGCTCTGAGAATGTGATGGTCTGCATGTCACATTTTTCATTACTTGTCAATTGTAAATGGACAGTTTTCTCTAAGGTATAAAATTAAGCAAACTGCCTTTGGGTTTTATTTGCTAAGAATCAGCAGTGGCATTACAGGACATTGGTGACATTGTAACAAAAGCCTCCCTCCACTAGGGATGGAGTTAAGCTCTAAGTGCCCTCAAGTGAGGTCTGCATCTGGACTCTACTTGAATCACTCCTGATTCAAACAAGTTTGAAACTGACCGTGAACTGAAGAGTTCTCTCCACCTCCTTTTCTTACAGAGACGACCAAGGTACTCTATTTTGCTAGCTTGTTAGTTCCTTAAATCTGCATATCAGGTAGAGAAGCTACTGTGGTGGTCTTGAGTAGGTGGTCCTGGCTATCTAGTATATGAGCATGCAATTATCTTCCTTCCATTTGTTTTTGAGTTTCATTTAGTTAGAACCATTCCTTTCCACAAATCTTAAGGGCAAACAATATGAACCTCTTTATGGTTCGCAGTCCACCATGCTGTGTTTTCCTTTCTGCCTGTGTTTTACTTTACCCTACCCTCATTTCTTGGAATGCTAAATGCTGGCCCTGACTACCTTCTTTGCTTGAATAACTATGACTCATTCTTTAAATGAGCTTGCAAATCATGTGATGCGTCAGCCTGGGTTTAATACTCGGTTTAAATGCTCCTAGAATCCTTTGTTCCTTTTCCACCTAGGCACTAATCCCCGCTTTGTGGCTTATTCACCTTTTTATCTCCAATATCTGCCACAATTCCTGAAACTAAATCTGAGCTTGAAAATGTCTGAAGAATAAATAATACGGAAGAAATGACAGGCACAGTCCTCATTGCAGGTCTTAGAATTCAGTGTATACATTACAATATTTGTAATTCAAGGATGGGTTGGATTAAGAGGAATGCAGAGCACTAAGTAGTCTACAACTGAGTCTTAAAAAAAAAAAACCAAATGGCAAAAAGGTAAGCATTGGGATTCTGGGAGATGCCAGGCCCTAAAATGAGCCCTCTGCTGCCCCTAAGTCACTGTGGATCGTAACTTCAGAAGCCATGGAACTGGTGACATGTGCTGCTGTCCTCCACAGACCTGCAATCGCTGACACCTGGTATTCGATCTCCTACCTTTACTACAGTGCAGTAGGCTGCCTAGGGTGCATGGCTGCAGGAATAATCATCAGCTTCGTAACAGGTTGGTTCCTTCCTTTCTTTGGGGCCAAGGAAGATATGGCTCATCATCTCATGCACTGGTGGACTAGGGGGTTGCCTTACTGGTATGATTCGGGGTCCACCATAGAAAGCCCTTCTTCCCAGACAGATATGTCTACTCTCTCCAAGCTGACACGCAAAAGCATCCCCCTGATTATATATATATATATATGATTATTAATAAATAAATAAATATATACATATACATATATATATATATGTGTGTGTGTATATATATATATAGCATATATTTTTAAATATCCCCCATACTGTTGTGGGGAAAAAAAAGATTTTTTGACACATAGCCCCTGGAGGCCCAAGTGTGAAAAATCCTTTGTAATATGACAATCAGTAAGGAAGGTTAACTATGTGGAGCTCTTCCCCTTCATCTCAGGAAGAGACTGGAGTTTTCCCTAAACTACCTCACTAGGCATCACAAACCTACTCGACAGAGATCCTTTTTCAAATTCACCCAAAGTTGTAATACAACTAGTGGCATTTCCTCTTTAAGCCTTAACCTCTTTTTTCCTTTTTTCCATGCAACACAGGAAATGGTCTCATCCCCTTTGACCGCCACTTTTTTCACAAATTATGCCCTTAGTCCAATAATCTCTGTTGACAAACCTGGTTTCAAACAGGAGTTGGTGTCCATTGATGCCTGATCTCCAAGGTTTTCCTTAATAAAGAGACAATAAGACCTTGTTTGGGGGCACATGCAGAGCTTCTAATTTGAATTCCATTTTCATTTTTAACCTTCCTTCCCTTGAGAACTGCAGCCTAGACTTTGACTTCTCACTGTCTACTACCTCCTAAAGGCAATTTTTGTCCAGAAGGGAACCAAGTCTAAATCTATATGAAGTAAACAACTCTTTCATATTAGCAAGGCTCAGCTTCTGCCCTTAGAGACCATAGATCTACATCATTTATTGGAGTGTTTGATACTTTCGTGGTCCTTTAACAGACAAAAGTCTTCCCTGTTTGAAACCTTGGGAATGGTTTAAATTCAGGATTAAATTCTTATTCAGAGTTGCCTTTGGGTAGAAGTTTGAGGTTATGTGACCCTTCCTCCACCACCCACACAAGGCAAGCAGAGGCTTTAAGATCACACATGTTTATAGGCTTTAAGATCACGTATGTTTAATTTCTTGCTTCATCATTTACTAAACCTTAGAAAAGTTTATTTCCTCATTTAATGAAATGAGAATAACAATACCTATTTTACAGGGATTAGATATAACCTATGTAAAATGCGCCTAGTGCACAGAAGGCACTTACTAATTGATAAATATTATCATTAATAGTAGTGGAATTCTCTTTGGTTGAATGTCTTTTGTCAAGGAATATATCACTTAAACCTCAATCTGGAATTCTAGAAATCTGTATCTTTTTTATCTCTGGAAAAATTTTTGAGAAAAAGGCTTGTGGACAAGCACAGTGTCCGGTTCATGGGATGACTGTGACCGATGTGTATGAACACCACTCCCCTATTCCACCTGGGGACCTTCAGGCTTCACTAGTGGACGAATTAATGACTGTCATTGAATGAGAGTAGGTATTTGTTAACGGTTATCATGATACAAAAATTTGCAAAGGTTCTGGGAGGGGGACAACTGTCAGCCTTTAAATCTTGATTTGAATATCAATGTGACTCTTATTCCACAGAAGAACTGGAAGGAATGGGGTACTGAACAGGTATGTCTTAATGATAGGGAAGGTGGTGGCACGAAATTCCAGAATAGTCAGAGGGAACATGAGGGTATTGCTTGCTCAGCGTGCTGAGGTGCAAGGAAGAAGGAACAGTGGGAATAATCTTTCTAATTTTACAAATATTGATTGAGGACTTCTAATGTATCTGCTTTGACGGAAAACCAGAAGCTTTCCCAAAGGAACAATAATATGATTTCTAGTGTCCCCTCTGCTGGTATACAAAGAGTACTATTAGGATTTTCCATAATCAATATTTAAAAGTAAATATGGTGTCTCTGCTTAACTCTATAGCTGTGAGCTTGCCTGATTTGATGGTTTGTGTGTTCAAAACTAACTCACCTACTTTGAACAGTTACCAATTTCTGTCTGCCAGAAGAGCAGTTATCAATCTAAAAGCAGTTAGCAGTCAGGCCAGTTTTCACCCTTACTAGAAGTGACCTACTTCAAGTTGACAACCCGTAAATCCTTAAGGAAGTCCTGGAAGCATGCAACCACCTAATCCATCTGTCCTTTCGTTAACAGGTCATCAAAGAGGCAAAGATATTCAGCCACTTCTAATTAGACCAGTGTGCAATTTATTTTGCTTTTGGTCTAAGAAATACAAAACACTGTGCTGGTGTGGAGTTCAGCATGAAAGTGGGACAGAGCAGGT
Source organism: Smutsia gigantea (assembly GCA_032199065.1). Taxonomy (NCBI): domain Eukaryota; kingdom Metazoa; phylum Chordata; class Mammalia; order Pholidota; family Manidae; genus Smutsia; species Smutsia gigantea. The sequence continues at coordinate 186,761 of JAVSCE010014343.1, read as the reverse complement.
GAGCCCATGTTCAAGCTTCTGAAAAATGTGCACTGCCTCAAGGGAATCCTTTTTGCCTATTTACGTCATCTACAAGGGTGGGTGGAGGGAAGAAAGGTAGTGAATGTTACAATCTGAAAAAATCTGGGTTCCAACTTGAGTTAATTCAACTAATTAGCTTTTCAATATGTAACTATGTTGATTGGTAAATGTACCTCTGGGCTGAATTGTTGGCATTGCAACTGATCAATTTTGAAAATTCCTTTAACCCCTGTGTCTGTGAATTCTAGAAGAAATATAAGAATGAATAATAGAAAAACAAAAAAATAGGGGGCACAGTCTAGTATCATGGTGTAAAAGCACGGCTTTAGAGTTTAGATTAAACCCTGTGTTTAATCCGGTTCTCTGTCTTACTTTCCTTGGGTAAATTATTTAACCTCCCTAAATGTAAGCTTTTCTCTGAGAGCTGGGGGGAGATCATCATGCAGTGTGACTTGGAGGTAAACATCTTTAGTTCCACAGAGGGTAAATACAGAGTAAGACGGATTGGGGGAACTTCTTGGTTAGAGAAAGCGCAGGATGCACACATCCCCCCAGCTCTCCTTATCCCGCTGGCGGCATGTGCAGGCCAGGCAGGTCTGGAGTCACAGTCCCGGTACTATTAGAGTCACATCAGCCAAACGCCACAGGAACAGCCAAACCGAACTCACTAACCTGATGCAGCGGGCAGGGGGCGCTCCAGGGGAACTAGGGAATGTCACCCGAACAAGAGGGAAGATGGACGTGTCTTTTGTAAGGTCTGGGTTTCTGCTGAAAGATTCTGAAAGTTGTCTACGTGAAGAGGGGAATGAAGACAAAGCTGCAGGACCTTGGGAGAAGTGGTATCTCCTGTTAAGTTTGTGGCTGGTCTTCTCTGTGTCTGTCCTCTCAGCCTGATTAAGGGCAGGAGTGTATTTTCCTTCTTGTTTTTTTAGGGCTGGTTGTCATGGTTTCAGTCGAGCTATCTCACCCTTGTAGTACCCTAGAGGAGGGACCCCCACCACACCACCTGGGCTGTCCGCTGTTCTCCTTCCCAAACATCATGATAACATGGATATGAAGGAAAGCTGAGTGCAATAGTGATGCAGTAAGGAGAGCAGTCTCTTGGCAGGGGCTCGGAGTGGGGAGGCATTTCTATTGATGAGAAGGCAGTGTACTGTTTGGATAAATGGATCTTGAGAAAGCTCAAAAAAAAAACGGAAATAATTAAGTTATTATTTAATACTTTACACTTCTCTTCCTGGACAAGAATTTTCTGGAATAAATGATAAATTCTGTTGATGCAGGCAGCTGTGTTCTCAAGGCTGAGTTGAGAGTGGGAGGGAGCACGGAGTACGTCAGTCTTAGGCCCCTTTGCAAAGACTAATCCCGGGCAGCCTCCGGGGAGTCTGCCTACAGGTTCCCGGATCAGGATGAGGAGGCCGTGCAGCTCACAGGCCTGTCCCTTCTCAGGAGGCACTGCTAGCACCTCACAGGACTGCTGTGCTCAGTGGGAGAGAGATGCATTTCTTCACACAAAATATATTGCAAATGCCACCAAATTGCCCTTTCTGTTTTTATTAGCATTAGAAATAGTGCCTACGTGTATGGAGTCGTCAGTTACCAAGTAGGAAGTATGTTGGGTCAGAGTTCTTTGTGCTGCTTTCATGTTTATCTATCACTTTTCTAGGGAGGAGTCCTAAGTAAGATTCCCTGGGTGTGATGTGGACTACATCAAGACTAGCTCACTGACAGGTGTCTTTCCATTTTCCTCAGGAAAACCTTGAGAATGGCAGTACCTGGAAACAAGGGGCTGAGTCTGCCGTACAGAATGGACTCAGGCAAGAAAGCCTGGTCCCTGTTCCAGGCTATGACTCCAAGGACAAGAGCTACAACAATATGGTGCTGGAGAAGATCACCTATTTCTAAGGCCGTACACACACACATGCACGCACCCCACCCCCACCTAAAACACACACAGATCCACACAGCCCACCTCTTGCCTACTGGTTAATAGACTTTGTATAGTTGCCCCTGATAGAATATAGGAATGTCTAATGTCTATTTATACTTATTTATAACTACAAATAAAATGTTCCACAGAATAGTCCCAGGATATTCTTTGGAAGGCCCCAACTTTCAGATAAGAAAAATACAGCCAACCTGAAATACCCTGGTGACTTCCTTCTTGAATAAATTAGGATTGTATTTCCTCATAGAGCAAGTAATCAACCTCTTTGCTTTCTGTCATATTAAACTTCAGTTTTAAGGTCTTTTTGGCAGTTGTTAAACCAGCAGATATCTTGGAGTTTATAGGCAGAATGCAGAAGGGGGTATGTAGATTAAGAGCTTTTCTCTCAGTGCTCGTAAAACAAGGGAATGACATCTACCCCACCCCAAATATGTAGATACACTTCACAACACCCCATCCTGAGCTTCAGCTGGAACCCTTAAATGCTATAACACCCCAAGGCCTGCCTCCACACACACCTTCAAATTCTCTTCTGGTCCCTTCTGCTACCACAGCGGTCCTGACCCAGCCTTCAAAATAATTCTACTCAGCACAGGAGGAGAGACTGATCTGTCTAGTTAGTGGCAGCAATCATAACTAAATCATCTGCTCCCTTTGTGCTCTCAGTGTAGTATTTCTTCCTCCTTTTTTTTTACCACCCTAATGAAAAATTGGCTTTGTGCTTAACAAGGTCCTTCTCCAGCGCAGAGTAAAAAGGAAAGGCTTCTAGGATAACACTATGTAAAAGAACCCTGCAAATAGCTTACCAGCCCACAGGAGAATTCTTTAGCCATAGGTTCTTTGGTGCAAAATACCTTGTCCATAGGATTTGTACTCAGTTTATTCAGCTCATCCACGCCAACTCAATGCATTACATCAGGCTAAGGTAATAGAAGTAAAGATTTTAATAGTTGAATTCATGAAAATTACTTTCAAAGTTCTGGAGTAAGAGGGGATTATAAATAAAAAGGTAAGTTAACAAACTAAGAGACGGCGAGAACATTTTGAAAGACACAAAAGAAATGAAAAAGAACCAGTGACACTAGATCAGAGGACATACAAGAGGAAACAAACCACTGTCTCAGGGTCAGGCATAGTAGTGCCAGTGTCAGGTTTTATTTTGGTGGCCAGGTGAGAACAAGAGGCCTAGAAACGCTATGCCAGCAAAGTAAGAAGAAATGGTCAAATAGGCGAGGATAAGGAGTCCCAAAGTCTGTATTGTTTAAATGCTACCCAGAAGGAGAAAACATTAAAGGCAGCATGAAATAGGAAAAAAATTATGTAACCAATATTTATTATTCAGGAGAGAAGATAGAAAAAAGAGGAAAATCAGTAGAGGAATTAAAAAACAACTGGGTTTATAAACCACAGCCCAATGTTTGCCTTCTATTAAGTGCAATTATTTTCCAAATGATTTCATAGTTAAGACATTCCTAAAAGCTAGATCTTCAAAAATATATTAGGTGCATGTTGAGCTTTCAGTCAAACCTTGTTGGCTTAATGTGATAGGGAAGGAAAACAGCAACAATAATCCTGAGGATGAGAATTAGATTAACAGCCCCCATTTACCCTCTCCAAAGGAAGACTTTACTGACAAATTACCCCTTATTCACGTTAAGGAAAAGATCAATCAGCCAGTAGCCTTGGGTCCTGTTTTCTCAGCAGACCCTATCTAAGAGATTGTAACCCTGGAGACACAATGAGGGGTGTTCTTCCCAGGGTACAAGCATGGGCCACAGGCCTCCCAGGATGTCTGCAGTGACCAGTGGGCAATCAGGCATCAGAGAGCGCATCACAGCCTCCCCAAGCAGGCACTGAGTTGACGGCCTCTCCCCCCAGGGAGTGAGTGCACAGATGCACACACAGGTGAGCTCTGTGGGCTAAGGACGCATGGAGCTGCCCTTCCAGATACACCTGACACTCAGGGCCTTGGTGAGAGGCTGCTGGGACACACACACACATAGACATGAACACAGATGATTTGAAATACATTTCAAGATTTTGAACTTTAACCTGGAATTGAACAAAAACAATGTATCATAAAGTTCTTCATTTTACTCACAATTATCCTACAGATATTTTCACTAGGTGAAATATACTCTCCCCAGAAAATTTTTTAGGATGCTTTTCCTTTTTCAGTCACTAAACTCTATGGAGTGTTATCAAAGCAGAAAATGACTTACAACTGGAAATCATTATTATATTACCATAAAAATGGCTCTGTGTTCCCTCGAGTAATGGAACCCCATGGCATCACGAGGCATAATTTCAAGAGCTTGTGGAGGTCAGTATAGGGATCCCTCCTATAACAAATACTGGTAAAAAATGGAAGGACCTCAGTGCCTCTTTCACTCATTCTGAATGAATTCATTTTGATGACTGACATATTATCTGTCACCATTTAAAGCAAGAAGTAGAGCTTATTAACTGAGATGAGGGATTGGAGTTAAGCTAGTTTGGTTCAGACATAAATTCTGACACAGATTATCTGGGTAATATTGGGCAAGACTTTTTAAAAACTTTATTCTCAAATTAAAAAGAGGAAATGTTATCCCTAATTAATACGGTTGCTGTGAGGATTTACAGAAGGGACTCATTTTAAGTAGTTAGTATGGTGACTGGCCTGAATGGAATGTTCACAGCTTTTTAGTCTGCAGTATGATGAACAAAATGGCATCTGTTACAGTATTCATTTTAATTTACATTGGTTCACTGTTTCTCTTTAGGATTTTCAAGATACTGGCTTAGTACATGTAATACTGAAGTAGTTTCAGAATTAGAAATAAGGTAAACATAAGGCATAAATTAAGTCATGCCATACATTTCCAAACAGTAGCTTTTTAATGCTGAGTTTAAATAAAATATGACTTTCCGAGAGTAACTTTGCTAAAGGTCTTAAACTCTTGAAAAAGGGGAAAAAATATTGTTATAAAGAATTACAAGTTTATTACAGAAAAATGCAATATTCATATCTATGACTTGTTTACTATTACATTTGTACTTGTAAACCTTGATAATTAAAACAGTATCCCAACCCAACTTTACAACTCAAGGCACAGTTAAAAGCAACTGTGATTCTCTAGAAAACAACTGTAGGGGAGCAACTTTTTCCTTTGTTTAATTCAAATAATATATGTTGAATATAATTTCATTATTTTGTGAATTTGTGTGGTTGTACCATTTCACTCTAAATAGAAAAAGAAGTAAGTCATAGATGGGGGGTTGCAAACAGTATTTCAAAGAGAATGTTATTAGAATATTTTATGGTACTACGATCTTAATCAAACATTACAAAGATAAATAAATAGAAAAAATACAGAAATCTCCCTGCAATTGTTCTCTTTGAAAAAAACTGCTTTAAAATATTACAGAAATTTTACTTCTCTCTCTATACATTTGTATATTTAGAAATGTCACGTGCTCAATCTTCAATATGCAAGATAGCTTGTTTTACTGTAGTTAATCTCTTTTGTCCAGCATTACTAGCCTTGAAGCATAATCTATTTTCAAATAACTAAAATTTAGTAGTTATCAATGACATGTATTAAGACAATACATAATTTTAAACTAACCAATTGCAACTTACAAATGATAGTAAATAACCTAATGGGTTAGTTTTATTTGCAGTTCTTTTTTTAAAGGTATTATTGATATACACTCTTAAGAAGGTTTCATATGAAAAAACAATGTGGTTACTACATTTATCCATATTATCAAGTCCCCACTCATACCCCAATGCAGTCACTGTCCATCAGTGTAGTTAAGATGCCACAGATTCACTGTTTGCCTTCTCTGTGCTACACTGTTTTCCCTGTGATCCCCCACACCATGTGTACTAAACATGATACCCCACAATCCCCTTCTCTCACCCTCCCCACACACCCTCCCACACCCCTCCCTTTTGGTAACCACTAGTTCCTTCTTGGAGTCTCTGAGTCTGCTGCTATTTTATTCCTTCAGTTTTGCTTCGCTGTCATACTCCACAAATGAGGGAAATCATTTGGCACTTGTCTTTCTCCGCCTGGCTTATTTCACTGAGCATAATATCCTCCAGCTCCATCTATGTTGTTGCAAATGGCAGGATTTGTTTCCTTCTTATAGCTGAATAGTATTCCATTGTGTATATGTACCACCTCTTCTTTATCCATTCATCTACTGACGGACACTTAGGTTGCTTCCGTATCTTGGCTATTGTAAAAAGTGCTGCAATAAACATAGGGGTGCATATGTCTTCTTGAATCTGAGAAGTTGTAGTCTTTGGGTAAATTCTAAGGAGTGGGATTCCTGGGTCAAATGGTATTTCTATTTTTAGTTTTATGAGGAACCTTCATATTGCTTTCCACAATGGTTGAACTAGCTTACATTCCCACCAGCAGTGTAGGAGGGTTCCCCTTTCTCCACATCCTCACCAGCATTTGTTGTTCTTAGTCTATTGGATGCTGGCCATCCTTACTGGTGTGAGGTGATATCTCATTGTGGTTTTAATTTGCATTTCCCTGATGATTAGTGATGTGGAGCATCTTTTCATGTGTCTGTTGGCCATCTGAATTCTTCTTTGGGGAACTCTCTCTTCATATCCTCTGCCCATTTTTTAATCAGGTTATTTGCTTTTTGGGTGTTGAGGTGTGTAAGTTCTTTATATATTTTGGATGTTAACCCCTTGTTGGATATGTCATTTACAAGTATATTCTCCCATACTGTAGGATGCCTTTTTGTTCTGTTGATGGTGTCCTTTGCCATGCAGAAAGTTTTTAGTTTGATGTACTCCCATGAGTTCATTTTTGCTTTTCTTTCCCTTGCTCGAGGAGATGCGTTCAGGAAGAAGTCACTCATGCTTATATTCAGGAGACTTTGCTTATGTTGTCTTCTAAGAGTTTTATGGTTTCATGACTTACATTCAGGTCCTTGATCCATTTCAAGTTTTCTTTGGTGTATGGGGTTAATCCAATTTCATTCTCTTGCATGTAACTATCCAGTTTTGCCAACACCAGCTGTTGAAGAGGCTGTCATTTCCCCATTGTATGTCCATGGCTCCTTTATCATATATTAATTGACCATATATGGTTGGGTTATATGAGGGCTCTCTAGTCTGTTCCATTGGTCTATGGGTCTGTTCTTGTGCCAGTACCAAATTGTCTTGAGTACTGTGGCTTTGCAGTAGAGCTTAAAGTTGGGGAGCATAATCCCCCCAGCTTTATTCTTCCTTCTCAGGATTGCTTTGGCTATTCAGAGTCTTTTGTAGTTCCATATGAATTTTAGAATGATTTTCTCTAGTTTGTTAAAAAATGCTGTTGGTATTTTGATAGGAATTGCATTGAATCTGTAGATTGCTTTAGGCAGGATGGCCATTTTGACAATATTAATTCTTTCTATCCATGAGCACGGGATGTGTTTCCATTTATTGGTATCTTCTTTAATTTCAGTCATGAGTGTCTTGTAGTTTTCAGAGTATAGGTCTTTCACTTCCTTGGTTAGGTTTATTCCTAGGTATTTTATTCTTTTTGATGCAACTGTAAATGGAATTGTTTTCCTGATTTCTCTCTCTGCTTGTTCATTGTTAGTGTATAGGAATGCCACAGATATCTGTGTATTAATTTTGCATCCCGCAACTTTGCTGAATTCAGATATTAGATCTAGTAGTTTTTGGAGTGGATTCTTTAGGGTTTTTTATGTACAATATCATGTCATCTGCAAACAGGGACAGTTTAACTTCTTCCTTGCTAATCTGGATGCCTTTTATTTCTTTGTGCTGTCTGACTGCCGTGGCTAGGCCCTCCAGAACTATGTTGAATAGAAGTGGGGAGAGTGGGCATCCTTGTCTTGTTCCCGATCTTAAAGAAAAATCTTTTAGCTTCTCACTGTTAAGTATAATGTTGGCTATGGGTTTGTCATATATGGCCTTTATTACGTTGAGGTACTTGCCTTCTATACCCATTTTGTTGAGAGTTTTTATCACGAATGGATGTTGAATTTTGTCAAATTCTTTTTCAGCATTTATGGAGATGATCATGTGGTTTTTGTCCTTCTTTCTGTTGATGTGGTGGATGATGTTGATGGATTTTCGAATGTTGTACCATCCTTGCATCCCTGGAATAAATCGTACTTGATCATGATAGACGATCCGTTTGATATGCTTTTGAATTCAGTTTGCTAATATTTTGTTGAGTATTTTTGCATCTATGCTCATCAGGGATATTGGTCTGTAGTTTTCTTTTTGTGGTGTCTTTGCCCAGTTTGGGTATTAGAGTGATGCTGGCCTCATAGAATCAGTTTGGAAGTATTCCCTCTTCTCTACTCCTTGGAAAACTTTAAGGAGGATGGGTATTAGGTCTTCACTAAATGTTTGATAAAATTCCGTGGTGAAGCCATCTGGTCCAGGCATTTTGTTCTTAGGTTGGTTTTTGATTACCAGTTCAATTTCATTGCTAGTAATTGATCTGTTGAGATTTTCTGTTTCTTTCTGGGTCAGCCTTGGAAGGTTGACTTTTCCTAGAAAGTTGTCCATTTCTTCTAGGTTATCCAGTTTGTTAGCATATAATTTTTCATAGTATTCTCTAATAGTTCTTTGTATTTCTGTGCTCTCCGTAGTGATATTTCCTTTCTCATTTCTGATTCTGTTTATGTGAGTAGACTCTCTTTTTTTCTTGATAAGTCTGGCTAGGGATATATCTATTTTGTTTATTTTCTCGAAGAACCAGCTCTTGCTTTCATTGATCCTATTGTTTTATTCTTCTCGATTTTATTTATTTCTGCTCTAATCCTTATTATGTCCCTCCTTCTACTGATTTTGGGCCTCATTTGTTCTTCTTTTTCTAGTTTCATTAATTGTGAGTTTAGACTGCTCATATGGGATTGTTCTTCTTTCCTGAGGTAGGCCTGTATTGCAATATACTTTCCTCTTAGCACGGCCTTTGCTGCATCCCACAGATTTTGTGGTGTTGAATTAGTGTTGTCATTTGTTTCCATATATTGCTTGATCTCTGTTTTTATTTGGTCATTGATCCATTGATTATTTAGGAGCCTGTTGTTAAGCCTCCATGTGTTTGTGGGATTTTTAATTTTCTTTGAGTAATTCTAGTTTCATACCATTGTGGTCTGAGAAACTGGTTGGTACAATTTCAATCTTTTTAAATTTACCGAGGCTCTTTTTTGGCCTAGTATATGATCTATTTTTGCAAGTGTTCCATGTGCACTTGAGAAGAATGTGTATTCTGCTGCTTTTGGGTGTAGAGTTCTGGAGATGTCTGTTAGATCCATCTGTTGTATTGTGTTGTTTAGTGCCTCTGTCTCCTTACCTATTTTGTGTCTGGTTGATCTGTCCTTCAGAGTGAGTGGTGTGTTGAAGTAACCTAGAATGAATTCATTGCATTCTATTTCCCCCTTTAAATCTGTTAGTATTTGTTTCACATATGTAGATGCTCCTGTGTTGGGCACATAGATATTTAAAATGGTTATGTCTTCTTGTTGGATTGACCCTTTTATCATTATGTAATGTCCTTCTTTGTCTGTTGTGACTTTCTTTGTTTTCAAGTCTATTTTGTCTGATATAATTCTGCAACTCCTGCTTTTTTCTCCCTCTTAGTTGCATGAAATGTCTTTTTCCATCCCTTCACTTTAAGTCTGTGTATGTTTTTGGGTTTAAAGTGAGTCTCTTGAAGGCAGCATATAGATGGGTCTTGTTTTTTTATCCATTCAGTGACTGTATGTCTTTTGACTGGTGCATTCAGTCCATTTACATTTAGGGTGATTATGGATACGTATGTACTTATTGGCATTGCAGGCTTCAGATTCGTGGTTACCAAAGGTTCAAGGTTAACTTCCTTACCATCTAAGAATCTAACTTAACTCACTTTATATGCTATTACAAACACAATCTAAAGGCTCTTTTTCTTTCCTCCTCCTTTTTCTTCCTCCTCCATTCTTTATATATTAGGTGTCATATTCTGTACTCTTTGTCTATCCCTTGATTGACTTTGGGGATAGTTAATTTAATTTTGCAGTTGCTTAGTAATTAGCTGTTCTACTTTCTTTACTGTCATTTTATTACCTCTGGTGACAGCTATTAAACTGTAGGAACAGTTCCCTCTATAGCAGTCCCTCCAAAGTACAGTGTAGAGATGGTTTGTGGGAGGTAAATTCTCTCAGTTTTTGCTTATCTGGGAATTGTTTAATCCCTCCTTCAAATTTAAAGGATAATCTTGCCAGATAAAGTAATCTTGGGTCAAGGCCCTTCTGCTTCATTGCATTAAATACATCTTGCCACTCCCTTCTGGCCTGTAAGGTTTCTGCTAAGAAGTCTGATGATAGCCTGATGGATTTTCCTTTGTATGTGATCTTATTTCTCTCTCTGGATGCTTTTAATAGTCTGTCCTTATCCTTGATCTTTGCCATTTTAATTACTCTATGTCTTGATGTTGTCTTCCCTGGGTCCCTTGTGTTGGGAGATCTGTGCACCTCCATGGTCTGAGATACTATCTCATTCCCCAGATTGGGGAAGTTTTCAGCAGTCACCTCCTCAAAGACACTTTCTATCCCTTTTTCTCTCTCTTCTTCTTCTGGTACCCCTATAATGCGAATATTGCCGTTTGGATTGGTCACACAGTTCTCTCAATATTCTTTCATTCTTAGAGATCCTTTTTTTTTTGTGCCTCAGTTTCTTTGTATTCCTCTTCTCTAGTTTCTATTTCATTTATTGTCTCCTCCATTGTATCCAATCTGCTTTTAATACCGTCCATTGTGCTCTTCAATAATTGGATCTCTGACCGTAATTCATTACTGAGTTCTTGAATATATTTCCGTACCTCCATGAGCATGTTCATGATTTTTATTTTGAACTCCCTTTCAGGCAGAGTCATGAGGTCAATATCATTTAAATCTTTCTCAGGAGTTGTATTAATAATTTTACTCTGGACCAGGTTCCTTTGGCATTTCATATTTGTGTATGGCACCCTCTAGTGCCCAGAAGCTCTACTCTTTGGAGGTGCTCAGCCTCTGAAGCAATGTCGGGGATTGCAGAGGAGTGATACTGGTGCCTGGAGGGAGGAAAGAGGTGTTTCCTGCTTCCTGGCTGCTATGCCTGTCTCCACTGCCTGAACCAGTGGGCAGAGCACACAGATATAAGCCTCTGTGCTTTGTGTTTTTAGTTGCTGTAGACAGATCTTCCCTCTGGCTGGCCTAACACCATGGTAGGGTTTCCCGGTTTGCAAGCCCGGTGGGGCTGGCTAGGAGGAAGGCGCAGTAGGCTGCCTATCACGGAAGGGTTTCTTGGAGCTGTGTAGGCAGCCAGGGAGCTGGAGCACCTGAAGATGGCGAAAACTCCCTACCTGCTGGGTGGAGTGCACCCAGACAATTTTGTCTCCCTGTCCTTTCTCCTCAGCAGTAAGCTCTGTGCAATCCTTGCCCCTTTAGCAGCCCTCTTGCTAAGGGCTTCTTTGTTAGGAAGTCTCTCAGACTGCCCGCCTTTCTTTTGTCCCAGAGCAGCTGGATATGGATCCCTGCTTTTCACAAGTAGCTGGAATCTTAGTCTCTCTGGGAATTCTGCCTGTCTTAGCTTTCCAACCCCTTAATTACAAGAGTATCATGCAAGCACCATGAAATGTAGGTTTGTGCTCCCAGAGCAGATCTCCAGAGTTACGTATTCATCAGTCCCAGATCTCCACTCCCTCCCTGCTCTGTTCCTCTTCCTCCTGTAGGTGAGCTGCGGTGGGGGAAGGGCTTGGATCCCACAGGGCCACAGCTTTAGTATGTTACCCTGTTCCCTGAGGTCTGCTCTTGTCTCCAGGTGTATGCAGTTTGGTGCAATCCTCATTCCTGTTGCTCTTTGAAGAGTAGTTGTATTAGTTATATTTTCATATTATATGTGGTTTTAGGAGGAAGCCTCTGTCTCACCTCTCATGCTGCCATCTTTAATCCTCTCTTAGGGCTCTATTTGCAGTTCTTAGAAAGAGTTAATGCTATTATTTATTCCTCCATTCCAAGCTCCTGACCAAATTAATCTAGATTTGCAAATGTCTATGTGAATAATGAACTCTTATAAGGCTACTTTTCTAATACTGAACTTTGGTTTGAAATATCAGCTATCCTCAGAAGACAGAATTAAGCTTATAAATATTCAGCTAAGAATTACAACATGGCCTTTACTTGGGGTGTCAAGATATCAGTGACTCCCTCGTTAGACTCTCATGACAAATTAGAAGAATAATCCTACTCTATGATGAAAAAATCTTAGTTAATAGTGATATGTCTCTATATTATTAAGAAATTTAAGATGATATTATTATATTTCCAATAATTTATGCAGCTTTTTCATAGAACCCTGGAATACTTCCAAATTTAATGTTATATTAAAATAACTAGCTCATTAGGAAACATGTCTATAGAATGAGTATAAATATATAATTAAAATATACAATTATTTCTTTAAAAGTAAGTTCAAATTGAAGTTCACTCAAATGACCAATGTGAATATTCTCTGCAGGGTTAGGAATAGGATGCAAAATAGTTATTTGCCCTAAAATCTTTTATATGAATAGATTAAGGCAAGTCTATGAAGACCAAATAAACATATGTCAAAATAAGGGTTGACATGTATACCTGATATCTCTTTCTCAGTGTTTTGGATAGTCCTGTAATATTTGGGCTAGGAATTATGAGACCCACATATGCACACTCAGACATATACATGCATATACACAGTAGTAACCATCAAAAGGATTTTAAGACATAATAGAAAGGTTACTATATATCAAGAAAAGCAATATATAATGGTGTTATTTTTTATGGACCTTGATCTATTTGTCCACAGGAATTTCCAGAAACAACATTTCATCGGTTTTCACAAAAATGTTAAAGGTATTGTGTACATAGGTCTTCAGAACATCCAGTTCCTGAACAGAAAACCTGCTTTGACACATTTAAAAAGCAAAGAACGATTCCATGCAATGTATTGATCTAATGCTCTAATGTAATTGCCATGTAAGAAAATAAATGAGCAAACTGAAATTGCTTATCTGTAACAGTATAACATAGGCAGAATTTGTAAAGAACTGAACAATCCGACATTGTTATGGACTGATCTGGAATCTACATTAAAAAGGTTTATGTACCTTTATTCTTTATTATTTTTAAGAATGCAGACCTAAAGACACCACCTTAAACATTGATTCAGTCTCTTGCAACAGAACAAAGTTTGCTTAAATTGGCTTTAATATTTCTTTTAAGAGTTTGGAATAAATGTTTAATGATTAAAAATACACAATATATTTTTTTATGATTTGCAGAGGAACTGTAAAATGTAGAAAGAAAAAATATGAATTTATAAGCAGCTGGCTAAATATACGGTTGCAACACTCTTTTTCCTATTGACAATGAAAATGGTTGTAAAAATCCAGGTCTCTTCTGATCTTCCCCAAATTCCCTCTTTGGCTATAGAACTAATTGTTCTTTCCTGCTTGAAAAATACATTAAAGAGGCCAATAGGAGGATAAAATTGCATACATTATTAAGTGCCTTTTCATCTTTAATATTGAAAATTGAGACATTTCTTCTTCAGCTAGAGTTGTCACTGAAATCTAAGGTTAAAAGATTTAGCTTTATAAATGTTAAAATAGATAAAGAAAAAAGAGAAACAAGAAAAAAGTCATTCATTTCTGCTGAATGTTAAAAGTTGAACTAAACTGTAGTTGTTTTTTGGTCAGAAAGAAGGCAGGGTGTGTGTGTGCACAGCAGATAATTGAAATAGTATATGAAAAAACAGACATCTTTGCTTCTGTAGGAAAGTATGTCCCCTCCAGTATCCCCCCCAAATTGCTTCCATAATTATATTTGCCATCAGATTTTCTAGCCATTCAACCCTCCTCCTCTCATTTAGAGAAAAGCATCAGAAAAAGTACACTGGTTCAAAATCAGTTGGAAAAGTCTGCTCATACTACTGGTTAGAAATGATAAAAATTTTGCCTCAAGTGTTCACCTGGTAGTGTTGAGTGGCGTAGATACTGACAATATAATTATAAAAGTTTTGAGACAGCGTGAATGCCACAGGGGGCTAGCCATCCACATGACAAGTATTTGTGTGGGAAATATCTAAATAGGTCTCATTAAATTTTGTTTTTCAACTGACAATTTAGGAAATTTTTGCTTTCTGACAAACAGGGATCAGAGATACTGCTTTCCCACAGAGAGGGGGAGAATTGAGATGGAAATCAATATTCTGAGGAAGTCAACATAGGTATATGATGGGGAATCTCACTCTCCTCCCACGTAGGGAAAGGCATACAGCAGCATCCACATAGCTGACTGCCTAGTGTCCTCAGGACTCCCACTTCTGGCCAGTTGTACCTGGAACAAGGAACTTCACCTCGGGAGAACTGTGCTGGCACACATGCTGCCATAAAGCAGTAAGACTGGATGTGGAGGCTTCTTCTCCCTGAGAGGAGACTTTGATGATACAAAAATTGCTATTGATCCCAAATATGAATCTCTTCTCTACCAACCTGTCTGCTTTCATTTTGCTTTCCTGGAAAAAATGCCTTAATGAGGATGTGGCTGGGATGCAGGGGCTATCATATTTGTGTTCTCTAGAAAGAAAATCAACAGATGTGATCATGGATGTGTTTTACAGATACATCCAGATGGCAAGTTTAATTGGAGGTAACTTACCACTATTAGAAATACTTAAATCCTAACTAGCAGGACTCTAGGCTCATCAGTAATTCAAGCTAAAGCCCAATCAATCTTCCCTTTGGACTATGTGTTGTTGGCACACTTCATTTTTGAATAGAAGTGATTGAGGAAAATGCTCACCTTTCCATTAGAAACTGTGTCTTTCAGGCCAGTCCTGAAAGATTCTCTTCTAAGCTACTGAGAATATCTGAAAGGAGGTAAGATGTTGACTGACTCCTTGGATAAAAACTACAGCTATTCCGAAAGCCTGTTGTAATGCTGTGAATTGTGGGAAATGAAGTGGAAATAGCAGGTCTGAGTTGGGCATATCTCATAGAGAGAAAGTGCTCGCTGGTTTTTACGCAAAAAAGTATGCCTAGCAATGTGTGAATGTACACACGTGCACACACATGCATGTACACACAACCATACACACCCACCACATCCTGGGCCTCAAGTTTCTCTGCCCCAATTGAGAGACTAATCAATTCATCCATATTAGTTAGGCAACTCTTCAGGAACCTGGATTTTCAATTTTGATCATCAGAAAATAAATATGCAATTTGGTAGTCTTTTGTTGACAGCTAGCCAGAGTGCCCCTACATGTCCTCCTTCCCTGGTATGATCTGTAGCTATGCTAAAATTCTTGTCTTAAGGAGATTTGGTGGCGATTGGTAGAGTCAGCCCAAGTGTTAAAAAAAGAAAATGCTTCTGTGTGATAGAAGCATTATCACCCTCATGAGAACTAATCAAGCGTCCTCTCCCATCTGTTTGTAGCACAAAGCATTATCAGGATCAATGTGATACTCCATCTGCACCTTTCATGCGCATGTACCTTGATGATAACAACGAGCTTACCAGAAGACAGTGAAAACTTTCCTGTGGGATAAGTGCTTGCAAGAATAGGAAAGTATGGCCTTGTAGACCTAAAGAATGAGCAATCCCCTTTCCCCATACAGACTCAACAAATACCAACTTAATATTTTAAAAACAGGCAGGATTAAATTTAATGTGCAAATTACAGGAAAAATACCATTTCACATGATAACTGATTGAGTGAAAAAGGTTTCTTTTTCATTCCATTCTACAATAGATTGTGCTAGAATCACCTTGAAAGAATGCGCGGCACTCGGAAGTTGTGTCTCCCCATGCAGTCACTCGGCAGCATTTTACCAAAAAGTATTGAACAGGCTCAGACAATTGCAAACTATTTCAGGTATGACCTAGAGCAATTTTCCACATGGTGTACTGTGAAAGTACGTCAACTTTGAAAAAGTTGTCAAGGCAGACTGCATGCACATATGTATTAGTTATTTGCTTAAAAAGACAACAGTTTAGAATATGAAAATATAGAAGCAGCATTCATGTAATACAGAATTCCTGAGAAGAGTGTGCTATACAAATCTTTGAGAAATAATTTTTATCCATAGGAAAACCATGATAGAAAACATTTCCCTCAACTAAAGCAGAGTGATCTAAAACTCACACACTGTGAGGGGCTATCAACATTTTGCTGTCAACAAAGATAAAGGCATAGCTAGATTTTACTGCACTGTTTCACAAAAGGAAAATACCGGCTACTTTTTTCATTGTTTTTCTATTTTTCCATCATTTAAAAAATTTATCAGATAGGGCATTTTTCTAAATCAATGTATTATAATTTTTTTAGTAAAAAAATTTCTCTTCATATTTTTTCTCTCTAGGCAATCTGTATGATTTTAAACCCCAATGGTGGTTATATAAAAATAACTCAGAAAGAGAAGAATTCTCCAGGACACGGCTATCAGTACTATTTTCTCTACTGTAAGACAAATGTCCCTAATTTCAAAAAGACATAAATGTCAGGTTCAGTTACATCTTCAATAGGCATAGAGAGGATTTAGCCTCAGGCATTTGCATACCTTTAACTAACAAAGAAAAGGAAATGCAATGCTACAAAAATGGAGGAATATAAAACTCCTTCATGGAGTTAGTGGAATTACCTGCTATGAATAAGCAGGTGGCAGAAACAGAGCCTCTCTGGAATCTCACTAGGAGTCTCATGCTCAGTCTCAGAGCAGGGAGTCTCTGGTCCTCCCCCTTGCTCAGCATCAGAGGGCAAATAAGGATATTTTTGCCCATCACCCAACCAATAACTATAACCTATCAGCTTTTCCCTGGAAGGAAAGAAGGGAAAGTCAAACCAAACAAAACATTTTTAGTGTTAGAATTAAAAAAGTAGATTTTTAGTAAGCAAAGCTACAATTTCCTACTACAGAAACCCTAGCATTTATACAAAGTACCTTTATTTCCATTGTGTTTAATATGGTTTTTATAAATTTTGTTAATAACTCTGCTTTGTTTAATTGGACAAATATTAAATGGACAAATCATTGTGTATGTGTGTGCGGGTGTGAGAGGAAGAGATTCCCTATACTATTCCCAGAGAAGTAAAACTGAGATTAGCTTTGATTGTTTTGCAAGAAAAAGTGTCACAATTTCTACCACACATACCCTTAATTCAACTCTTCTTTTTCTTGCCATCATGCCCCCATAGATTATGCCTCCACCAGATTGTCTTTAGTGAAATGCCCCATCATTCCCACTTCATCAGTCTGTGAACAGTCACACTTGGATACTGAGTTGACACTGAAATAGCAACCTCACAACAAAGCAAAATGATGCTTTTCTCAACTAATTTCACTGTTTCTAGAGAGTTTTCAAAAATAAAACAAATCAATCCAAGAAATAATAACAGAAAACTCCTTTCAATGATACAAAGCAAGTAGAACGCAAAATAGTGTATATGTTTGTGTTGCAAATAATATAAATTTATATTCATGCATTGTTTTCATCAGTTCATGAGCAAGAGTGCACATTGTTGGAAAAGCATAAGTACTGCAGAGCATCTGGCTTCTGTTTTCCTGAATCAACACATTACAAAGGCATACCGTGTAACCGGTCTTAGAGCTGCATAAACTGTAACTTGCATTACATATTGTCAAGGTGCAAAGGTACAAGGAAGACCAACATATTTACAGCATTTCAAGTTATTCTGTGAGAGCTGTAATAAATCAGGGAGAGAAAAATTAAATATACTATAAAATAGCCTTCTGCAGTAAACTATCAGTTAGTTGTGTTTTAAATGATATGAGAATAAACACCCACATCTTACAAGTATGTGTCTCTAGTGGCATTTAGTAAAAAAAGGTTGGGGGGGGGCAATGCAACCGGTTTTGCCAGTGATAAAACAGATTTGAATGTAGTTAATGTGACAGAATATCATTTCAGTGAATGGTATTCCTTTTTGGAATCTTAAGTTTTTTGGTTTGACCACTAAAGGTGATGTAGAACTCTTCCTGCATAGTCATTATAAAGCAGCATAAATTCCCTGGGGCACAGACCCATAATCTCAGTAAGAAATGGGGGAAATTCCTATAAACCTGTAAGTTGAAGGGACATGGAATTCTGTCAGCAAAGGCAGTAATTGATTATATCATTTCTTGTTAGTATTTCAACTCAACCTAAGGTTCCAAAGTCAGATTAGTATGTGCGTGAAGACCACGAGATACTTAAAGTCATGCCTGGCTTGTGACCATTTACATGGAAATCTGTCACTAGAAACCTCACCGTGAGCCTTCCTATCACACTGCAGCTGATGAAAGGTGGATGTCTCCAAACACAACTCCCTGAGGCTGGTTCTGAGAATTAGATTCTGGTTTCCTGTGATGTCAATCTAACAAGTTTTTAAAGTCATGAATCACCTTTTTCTTCCCTAGAAGAAAGCCTGGATATTCCAAATCCCAGAGATAGCTCTGATGTATTTCCTGGTAGCATAGATGGTCCACAGGTATGCTTTTCTCCGAGGTCCTACCTAGAATTTGAAGTTGTCATTCCCACTAATGGTATTGCCCCTCCTGAGCAACACAGGTATCAACTAAGGCCACTCATGGTGAACAGGATGGCCACTCTTTCTCCGTTCCTGTTGCAAATGTTCTAGTTCAGCCTCATACATCATCTCTTGGACAAGGTATTTCTCCCGCCGTATTCGGTCATATAGGTTCTTTGGTACATCTGGAATTAGGTATGCAATGAATGACTTGATCCCAAAGACAAGATGCTGCAAAGTTAAAGGGGAAAGTACACTTTTCAAAGATTCTGAAATGCTCATTATAAAACAGAACAATCATGAACAGTGTTGCATTTGCCTTACTATCAACCATCAGAACTCAGGATATACTACCTGGAATACTAATATTTTAAAATATTATGTTGGGAATACTACTGGTGCTTTCCATTACATAAGTATTAGGAGGAAACAAAGAATTGTTTCCTCGTTTCACTGCCACATGTTGAATCACTTTATAAACATTGAATGAATCTTAAATTCACATCTATAGAATCCTTACATTTTATGCAATACTATTATGGTATGCATCATTATGTACAGGTGAGAAAGCTCATATCCAAGGAAAACTCATGTCCAGTAGATGGTAATACACAGCTTGCAAACCATGCAGAATACAGCCTGTGTGTGTGTGATGCTGGGACTGGATTCAAGCATCAGCACATGCATTTTCAAAATTTCTACTCTGTTAAGTTTATATATTGTTGTAAGAGTTTTAAAATATTTTACCCCTTTTATGTAATTCTTTTTTGATAAAAATATATTTGATTTTAAAAACAGACCAACAAAACTATTGTATATAGAAAAAGCAGGAAAAAAAATCAAAAGGTAATATGCCTGTGGTCAAAGTACAAATGTTGAGATTGCCTATATTCAACCCTACTCCGAAACTCATTAGCTGTGTACCATATGTCAATCACCTATGTTTTCTGCATCTCATCTATGAAATCATGTTAATAGGAGTCTCTCTTAAACATTGGTATGAGGATTAAATGAGTATGCAAATATGAAGGACTTGAAGCAGTGCTTGGCACGGTATAAGCACTGCATAAATATTACCTCTTGTTACTGTAAATGCATCCTTTTTCTTTTCCTACCAAGAGAGGTAAATCTTTCAATTTCTCAGAAAAGAAAAAAAATCTGATAATACTAGAGTTAGGAAGATCTGTGGAAAATAACCCATTTACCTAAAGGACTTTGTGACAATAGTTTTTGTGGAAAGGAAGAATTCAAGGCCCTTTTAACTGAGGTTGCTGTATGTGTCCTAGGAAACTGCATTGTATAGTAGGTCCTACTAAAGCAGGTCATATTTTCCCATAAAAAAGCAGATTAGAAGTTTCTTTCCTATTTGATATTCACAGAAATATCCAGCAATGGGTCTCAAGAGTATAGAAATGAAAATGAAAAACACTTGTTATGATTTAAATTGGTAAAGAAGAATCTGCTGAAATCCTATACAAAGGTAATAAATGATCCTGTAAACTGACTGTCAGAGAGAGGCTGATATGCAGAGATGATTCAGTATTAAAAAGAAAATTTAATGCCCATTTACCAAGACACTTTTATAATCAGAAATAAGACAATTTTCTTAAACTTATGGTTTATCTTTAAAAACCTATAGCAAATATTGTATTTGAAGAAAAAAATTCTTAAGAATTTTCATTAAAGTTGGAAACAAGACAAATTACACCATTGTTATTCAACACCATATTGAAGATTCCAGCAATGCAGTCAAGTAAGCCAATGAAATGAGTCATAAACCTTGCAAGTGTCATTATTTCCAACTGGTATTATCATTTGAAAAGGCAATCCAACAGCCTTAATAGACAGAATATTAGAACCAGAAAGAGATTTAAGTAAAGAACTATGCTCATCTTAGACCATTAGCATTCTAGTATACCAGCAAAAGTCAATCAAATCATATAATGGAGGATGAAATAGCATTCATAACAGCCATAAAAATATCTACAAGGTTTCAAAACAAAAAGGAACAAATAAGCAAGACAATATTTTAAGACTCTATGAAGGGATATAAGAACTATTTGAATAAATTCCACATTCATTAATGAAACTGCAGATTTTGTAAATAACTCAAAATTTGATCTCTACAAATGTAATTTTAACCAAAACCCTTCATTGATATTTGGAAGAACCTGCAAAATGGCTTCTAAAATTTATATAAATGATCTAAAGTTTATATAAATAACTCAAAATAGCTAAGGTAATTTTTAAAAATAAGAGCAAATGTGGTAGGGGTGGGAAGTTGTTCACTTGACAGACATGAAGATGTATGACAAAGCCACAGCATTTAAATAGTGTAATAGTGACAAAGGAATGGAACACTGAGTAAAGAATATATCACTGAATATATAGCACCTTATAACAGTGCAGCAGTAGACTTAAAAATCAGTGGATAAAAGATTATTCAGTAAATAACTGTCCAAAATTATTTCACTATATGGATAATAAGAAAAATAAGCCTTTCCTTCAGATGCTATGAAACTCCAGGTATCTTAAAGACATAAAAAATGTGGTAAAATATGTCTTTGAACTGGATATAAGGAAAATTTCCTAAATAAGCTACATAAAATAAGCACACCATGCAAGGAATAGAATGATGGGCTTGCTTACATCAAGATCAGGCATTATCTGTCTTTAGATAAAATTAACATGTTATGGACAAGGAAAAAATATGTAGAATATGTAAGGAAATCTTGAAATTTGGTAAAAAATAAACTGGAAACTCAACCAAAAATGGGTCAAGGTGATAGATTTACAAGAAGGGAAATCACAATGACCTACTAGTACTAAAAGTGGTGGTCAGTGTCATTAGTAAACAGATTAAAATAAACCAAGACAAAAAGGCAAAATATTACCTTACTCTTATTTAACTGCAAAATATTAGAAATTCAGACAATATCAAACTGGCAAAAATCTAAGTGCAGTTTGGAGAGCAGTCTGTCAGTATTACATGAAACTGAGTATGCATATAAACAATTCCACATGAGTATAATACTCCTGAAAAACCTTTAAATATGTTTATAAGAAATATATACAAGATTCTTAATAAGAGATTTATTGAGATAGAACTGTTGTAGTCCTTAGTACCCATCCATAGGGGAATATGGTATTTAAATTCAATGAAATATCACTAGTAGACAAATTATCTACAGGCCTCATGGATGGATCTCTCTCAAAATCTAAAAAAGTAAAATGGGAAAGAGATAAAAATGCCTTATTACATAATACCATGAAGTACTTTTTTATGAAAAAAGAACACTCAAAAAAATGATGTATATATATATTTAATAAACAAACATATATCCAAATAAACATGTGGAAAAATTCCTACTGAAGAAAAGAGAGTGGATGCTTTTGGAGGTACTAGGTAATGGAATTAGTATCAGAGAATGAAGAGGAAAAAATATAGAGGGAATCATATGGATCCATGGAACCATATGGATTGCCATTAAATGAGGAATTTGATTAACTAAATCTGTTCTCTGGAATTTCAAAAGATGAAGAAGAAAAAAGTGTACACTGAAAACCCACACATGCACAATAAAAAAAGATTCACTGTTTTATAAACATGCCTTAAACTGCTATGCTACCTGTAATACAGTAGAATGTCACACTTCATCAGAAGACATTTTTATAGGCTCATTGATTTATTAAATAATAGAATTTAGTCCTGGATCAATCCTTAGAAGTAAGCTTTTCATTTTACAGATGAAGGACATTTCACTACAAAATTTGAACTACTTTTTTGGAGATCAGTTGAGAGGTCCAGGTACCTTTAAAAAGACTTTTCCCAAAAGTCTTATGTATGGCTATTTTTTTCCTCTCCATAATTTTGACCATAGGGAATATATGCATTCCAAGTTTTTCTGCAGACCTTAACAGTATATTAAAGAATAGATATTCAATATATTCCAGTGCTAAATTCTTCACTGTACCAAGGTGGTACAGGGTATGCTAAGCAAGGCAATGATACCCTAGCTTCTCCAACAAAATTTCTTCACAGGACTACAATCTAAGATGGTACATCTCTGGAAATCAAAATATATGCATTTTTTATAGAAGTGTTCAGGTATGATTCATAGGATTATGCAATGTTCCTTATACAAATACACATGAGATCAACTGTAATTAGAACTGATTGTCCAGAAAATAAATTTCTCCCTCCTGATGAACAGATATAGTTTCTTGTACCAGATTTTGAACACCATCCTTTCCTTTTAAAATTTGGTTAGTAAGAAACTCAAAACTAAGTTTTCAGCTACTGTGAATAGTTTCTTTCACCCTAGTTTTCTGGTATAAATACTCACTAACCTACCATCTTACATTAGCTCTTGCTTTTCTGCACTTGCTACAGGTGTGTCTCTGTTTCTAAGTCTTTTGCTGGGACAACCCCAAGTCTTTTTTGGAAGTCACTCAAGAACTGACTTCAAAGAGGCAGTTAGCATATGAGGTGGAAAAGTGTTTACCTGTGGTAATTTTATAAGCCATATCAGTGACTAACCTCAAACACGATAATGAAGGCCAATCGAGCAGCGAGGATATGCCAGTATTGTAAGGTGAACTCATAGGGTTTGGAACTCCAAGGTGGACCTCTGTAGTCTCGGTATCTAAAACCCACAAGAACAAAAAAAAAAATGAAGAACACAGACCAAAAAGTATGGAGGACCCAAATTTTCTTGATTTGACAAACTCCAAAATGACAGTTTCAATGGGCTCATTAACATGTAGAGGGGATGGAATGGAATGGTGAAGCACAAGGAAAATATTATTTGTAAGTAAGTACCTGCAATAACCAGATTTCCCGATACCAAGCTCACTCAGGTCAAAGAAGGATAGGCTATTGTTGACATATCCCTTTAAACAACTGGGAGAAAAGAAGAATCATGTGATTCAGAGACTCCTAAATTTCTAGTACAATTTCTTCTTTACAAATGACAGGATTTAATGTATCATTATTCTTTTTATTCCATTTATAAACTCCTAGCAAATCAGCTCTCCCTAGGTCCCATTACATCTTAATTGTACCTTAATGAGACAGACTCTCGTCTGCCATTTATCCTGTCCTTTCTATTTTGCCTTTTCAATACTTACTGAGTATTTAGTAAGCACTAGGCATTGTGATTACTTCCAAATCATTAAAACTTTATAAATATATGTTTTATAAATATACATGCATATAACACTATTTGATCAATTATAATTAAGCAATCAAAGTCAAGCTTGTGATTTATTAACTTATTTAATATATATTTATTGAGAACCCATAGTTAGAAAAATTCTAGATGCTTGGTACTCAACTGTGAATATTAACAGGTAAAAATCCCTATCCTGGTGGTTGGTAATAAATTGTGGACAAGGTTAACTTTTACAATAATCTTAGACATATATATCATTATCTCCATCATATAGATTAAAGAACTAAAGTTTACAAGTACTAAATTACTTCCTCTAGGCCTATATTTCTCAAAATTTTTGTCTTAGTTACGCTTTATATTTTTAAAAATTAATGAAGATCTCAAGAACCTTTTGCATAGGGATATAAGTATTGGTATTTAACACATTATAAATTAAAACAGAAATTTAGAGAATATTTATCTATTAATTCATTTAAAATAACATCAAATCCATTACAAATTAATATAAATAACATATTTTTAAGAAAAATCACTAGATTTTCTAAAAGAAGAAAATTGGCATTGTTTTACATGTTTGCAAATCTATTTGATATCTTCTTTACAGAAGATTCTGGTATATGCTTCTGCATTAAATCTGTTCTAATATGTTTCTTTGTTTGAAGAGTAAGTAGAGAATCTGGCCTCCTCTAGATAGGAGTTGAAAAAAGGACCATTTTAATACCATTTCAGATAATCGTCAACATTTTTCTTTAATTATTGTATTGAAGCTCTATACGTGTGGTCATTTCTTAAAGTTTAGTTACAATGTGGAATGTTAAAGTATCAATAAACTTTTCATAATAATTTTATATTAAAATCCTTATGTCTATCTAGTACTTTAAATTCACTTTTTGCCCACGCATGATGCTGTAACATCAAGTATAGACCATTGGAAAATACTGTTTCCTGAATTGTGCAGATCTTCCAAATGTTAATGTATTTTAATGTAAACTATGAAAAATTACCATTGTTAATATCACCATTGATTTTTATCAGAAAAAAATCTTTAAGTACTAGGAAACTTTTAAAATCAGTCATAGATCAAATTATCCAGAATTCGAATTCTCATTTCAAAACTGGACCTTTAATAAATGACAACAAATACTATCCACTATTTTCCTTAAAAGGACAAGTGAGTTTTGTGCATTATATAAAAGAGTGTCTGTGAAATGCCCAAGTCTGAATAATCATAGTTTGTCTGGCAATCATTGCTTTATGTTAAAAAAACAGAGTTTGTTTAGTTTGCAAGTCCAACAATCACACAAGTGCTTTTCTTTGGGACAGGCTTTGTACTTCACTATATAGCAGAATACTTCATGCACATTTTGCATTCATCAAATAGAATATTATAAAGACATGCATTCAAGGGTGGGGATATGATAAAGCTAATAATTATTACTGCCTCATCAAGGACATTCTGAAATTTCCTGGCATTTAAAAAATGGATATAGAGGTGAAGAATATAATAATTGCTAGTCTTGTTGGCGCCACTGCCTTGAGTCATGCAAAGCCACCAGAAAATTTTATCTACCATTGTTTTTGCACCATTTGTACAAATGTCAGCAAATAACACCTTAGTACTTCTATGAAAACAGTATTGACCTCATGGACCCTGAAGTGCCTCACTGGCTTCACTCCCTTCTCTGTCCAGCCTAGACTTCATAATTTATCATTTCAACTGCTCTGTTGCCAATACCATTCTTTCCATTGATAGATATCTTGTCCTTTTGCCTCTTGCTTTGAAAATTTCCAATCTGAAGGAATCTACTTCACATGAGCTGTTAAGCACACCTGGAAATAATTACATAATAAGATGCCCCTATGCATGTGTGGTTTCAACCTCACACAAGCCCTCCACATCTCTTCTTGAAATTACTCTACATCATTAGTCACTGAATTTGGAGGAGGGGTCAGGTGCTACCTACATGCAAGGCAGGACCTGAAATGGGAACAGAGCAGGTAACCAATATCCAACCCATCTGGTTCTCATGTGCCACTAGATGGAAGCAAAGACACTAGCAAATAACGCTTCTAAAAAGAGGGTTGCCAAACATGCCTATATATTTAAAATCCTTAAAATCTGCTTCCATCCATTTTGAACTTAAAAATACAGATTTTCTATATTTGTTTTCCACTATTAATAAAACCACTTTATTTATATAATGTTTTTCAGTTGATAAAATGTGATTTTAGACACCATTTCTTAAACATAGGTCCAGAAAGATGAGGTGACTTTTAGTAAAAGACAAAGTTAGAACTTGTACTTAGGGTGTTTGATTTCAAGTTAAATCCCTTGACAAGACTATAAAATACCCAATAAAATGTCATGCTTTTATTATCTCTCCTTGAAAAATTGAGATATTTATGTTCAGAAAGGCACTCAAGAAAACCTCAGGTCACCAGCAGAGCTAAGGGTTGATTTCAGCTACTGGGGCTGAAATCAGGGCTCAGCTACTGGGGCACATGTCCTACATCTAAATAAGTTGCATGCCCAGAGCTGCCCCTGCAGGCATGAGAAAAGCAGCTTTCCCCATCATTACTTCATCTCCTATAACAACTTCCACACCGAAGGCTAATCTCCAGCTAAAACCCCAATTTCTCCCTGGTCCCCGAGTACAGTGCTCTCTTACATTCTTCCCTAATACTTGCTTTCAAGAAGGAAAAACCTGAAAAATCCATGTCCCCTAAAGCTGTGGTTTTAAACTGGGTGATTTTGTCCCCCAGGGGAAATTTTTCAGTGCCTGGAGACAATTTTGATGGTCACAACTTGGGGAGCAGGAGGCTGCTATTGTGGTCTACGGGGTAAGCAGCTAAGGATGCTGCCGAGCATTGTATAAACACCATGTAATACACAGGATGGCCCTCACCCCAACAGGATTATCTGGTCTAAAATGCCAATAGTGCAGTCATTGGAAATCCTGTTTCAAGGGTGGATTTAAATGTTGACGACAAACCAAAAAAGGCAACAGATCTAGGGTAACATCTTCTATACCCTTAAAATCCTTATATTTTGTCATTTCCCCACCAATTTGATTATCCAATGTGGGCCTCAATTTCCCCATCCAAATAGTTAGAAGATTACATTGGAGGACTTCTACAGTCTCTTTCAGTTCTAAATTTGACTTCCAAATATATTATAATGTTTTTTTTTAAACATTTGGTATCAGTATGCATTTATAAGTAGAAACATAGACTCTAAAATTATCTGCTTTAAAAAACACTGTTACCCTTTTTATCCCGCTTGAGTTCATCCAATAAACACACTATAAATGCAATGATCAGAAACATCGCCCTTAATGGTCACAGAATAAAACTTCCCAGTAAGTTCCCATTTTAGTTGCAAACATAAAATATATCAGGAAAATGTGTAAATTTCAACCTTACTTTTCCCCATATTCAAAATCACTTGCACAGGGACCATATTTGTATTCATAGACAAAACGTGGGATGTAATCAGATGTAATAGCAATTACAAATGCATTGGTGATCACAGCCAATATGCCAATTCCTTCAAGAATTCCATACCAGATCCCTAGTAGGAAAAAGATTAAAGATAGTGAATAAAATGAAAAATTTAAAACCCATTAACTAATTTTATTTAGGAAAGTTATGTTTTACTTATGTTTACCACAGTTCTGAAACATTATTCACTTTATTAGTAGAGTATAAAAGAGATATCAACTTGAATGTATACATACTTTAAAATCTTATTTATGATAGAGTGGTAGAGTATAAATTGGCATATTTCTGGAGAATATGTTGACAAATTATTTATCAAAATTTTAAATGTACATGTTCTTTGACACTGGAATTCCATTCTAAGAATTTATTTTGAGGAAATAATCAAAGTATGCATGAAGATGTTCACCTCATTGTTGTTTATAATAGCAAAGAACTGAAGGAATCTAGACATCTCTATCTAGGGGAATGATTTTTAAAAAATGTCTCACAACGTAATAGAAATATGTGCAGTAGTTATAAAGAATGAGGCAGAACTATATTTATTAACATGGAAAAATATGCATGAGATCTTTTTTGGTTCCAAACAAGTTCATGAAATAACCTTTATAATATGAACTTACTCTCAACTAAGTTAGTGTTCATTTCATTCTTTTGTAGACTAAAACTACTCAGTTTAGTTATGATTGGAAGGGAGCTCAAGCAATAGAAACCTGCATACTCTAAATAAGATCAAGCACCTCTTAGTCTTAGCAATGAAAAGATCATTTAATTCTTGACTCTTACCTATGTCAGTTGCTCGGGCTGGCAGAGGCCTCCGCCACTGGGTGACAAATTTGTAGGCATCCAGCCTGATTTCAATGATATTGTTTAATAAAGCCAAAAGAGGGGCCAGGGGAAAAGCCGCAACAAAGATTGTGGTAAAACCAAACTGCAAAACTATAAAGGGAGAACATTAGAAAATTAGTAATATAAACAGTATGATTTATTGAGTGCCTTCTTTGTGCTGTATTAGGGGCTTCACATAAATTGCTTTTAGTCTTTTCACATTCTTACAAGGTAAAATATACTTATCTGATTTTATAGTTGAGAATATTAGCTCATATGTGTTAACTTACTAAAGAGTATATAGGTAGCTGGAAAATGTTAAAACCTACATTCAAACACAGATCTTAATAGGTTGAAAATCTATTGCTTTCCAGCTCTCTGCCATGAAGTATGAAGGAATAATAAAGAAAAAAGAAGTCAAAGAGGAGGACTTGAAGAAAAACGCTTAGCTCTATAAGGGATGCAAGAGGCCAACTTTATTATCTCTTTTTATAGATGAGAAAAATAAATGCCAGAGAAAAAGCAAATGTCAAGACAATACACAGTGGTTTTAACACTTGGAATGGGAGCCCTTATTTTCTTAATATAAATAAGCAAGCTTCTTAAGGAAACTGACTCAGACTGGGCCTGTGCAAAGGCTTATTGTCAGAAAGAATTATTGCTTTATTTGGGTTGGATAGTACATTTCTTAACATAGGAATGGATTCCGCTTTATTTTGTTCCTTTAAAATATTTCCTCAAAAGCTAAGTGTATTACTATGACAAAAACCTCATTTTGGTCATGTGCTTTGGCTGACAGAAGACAAAATGTGTCAGTCTTCCAAAGGCGCTGCTTTAATATCTTCTCTAGCTCTGTTGAGCTAAGGTGCAGATGTGTTTTAGAATGCTTGCAGTAGGAAAGGAAAAAGATTGTTTTATCTCTTGAACCAAAGCCTGCATGAAGTAGAAAAATAGTATCAGGAAGGCCAAAAACTCTGCAGAAGATTCTTTCCTTACCCATTTCTAAGTACTCATCCATCAGTCCATGAATATTCATGGGCTGCAGATTCCAATCATTTTCCCACTGAGGAATGGAAGCATCGTGTATTCCCCGTTTGATTTTATGACGTGACCACCAGTTCTGGATCAACCTACATTACAGAGCAGACAAAGAGCTTTTGAACACTTATTCAAGAATCTCACTTAAGCACTATAAATTAACAATTTACAGTGGATTAATGAGAAACACCAACTACCCTGGGACTATACTAAGCATTCTTGGGGATTGAACATATTTCCGTGGTCTCAATTACCAAGTTTAGAACAAGAGATAGGCCTCAATCTTCCTATATCCTATAAACATCTACACATGTATGTAGGAATTGATACCCCATACACTTAGGTACTTCCTGATATTGACAGACGAACACCAGTTCCTATGATTCTTCTCCCTACCCCAACCTAGAGAAATGTTCACACTCCTGTGCTGCCTGTTGTGACTGGCTCTGAGCTCTTCATTGCTCGTAACCCCAAATCTTCCAGTGTGTGCTCTCTGAACATGAGAAAAATCATGTTCTACATGAAATAACTTAGCACTAGGAAAAGATGTAACTTCTGGTCTCCATCCTGCAATACATTAGCTGTGTCAGCTGAGTGTATAACCATGAAGTGCTTGAGTGTTCAAAGATTACATTCTGCTAGTATAGTAAGCGATAATTAACAGGCAATGGATCTGTGTCCGAGTCCATTTCTCAGACCTGGACAGGAAGCGACAGCACTCCTGCCCCAGCCCAGGGCAGCCTTGAGATATGTGACTCAGAAATATCCAGGTGTGCAAACACTGTGCACTTCGGGGGAATGAATTATTTGAAGAGTCAGATGAAATTTACATCCAGGAAGAGGTGATTCTCACAGGACTCAGTGAATAGTACTCAACTCTCAATTTTAATTAATCACAGGCTTAGACTTCAGTGGGAGTTGACGAACAGCCATAGCTAGACTAAAATGTCAGGCCGTGCCTCAGTGTCCCCTGGAGGTGCCCCATGAAGATGGAAAAGGGGCTGGCGGTTGGGACTGGTGCAGGATGGCTTGTTTCTGTTTTATTATTTCAGGCCGCTAAGATTTTATTTGAAGAGAATTATAGTTTAAAATTGGGAAAATCACCACATCAGTGACTAGTTCACTCCTGCTAGATTTTCTTCAATAAAGCCCTTGCTCAGCTTTTGAAAAAACACTGACAGGATGTCCCTTGCCATGGTATCCCTAGAACTTGATATACACAGTCCAGGCTGATCTCATGTGCAAAGCCATGGTGACAATGGGCTGCCCAAAGTCCATGGTGTCTACATAAGTATATGGATAATGGTAACAGTAAGAATCATTTTTAATACTATTACTGCTACACCATCTTGACGGTGCTTATGAGTCCTAACAGCATGTCTGATCCTGTGCTAGGGACTTGGTACCTAATTTCTTTCAGGTATTTTCAAAAGGTGTTGTTCCCTAAACCCTCTGTTTTGAGGAAGTGAACCAAGGGTAGGAGGGATATGAGGAATGTTCAGGGCCTCCCAGCCCCCCAGCCCTATTTGCTCTTCACTTAGAAGAGATTCATTTTAATCTGTTTTGAATATTGAGGATCTGTATAAAAATCTCTTCACAAAAAGGGTCTCTCATTTATTGATGAAGGTTTAAAGACCATCGAGTCATCTCCTTTAACCTTCAAAAATAACATTTTACAAGTTAAAAAAAAATATCTCAGAGAGGTCAAAGAAATTTAGCAAGGGACAGAGAAGGAATTTGAACCAGGCCTCAGTAATCTCGCTGTCCATGTTCTAAGACTTTCTGTAATTTTAAACAATATGGCAGATTTCAGGATAAGTAGCACCTGTCTAGCCTTTTAAATCTCTGCTTAAAGAATGTCCTGATACCATTTGGGAGGCAACAAGAGAAAGAATCATGCTAAAATTTGAAGACTTAGCCTAAGCTATTTATATCATTAATCAATTAACCAGTTTCCTGTAGTTAGGAAATTCCTCCAAAAGTCATGTTTTCAACCTTGATTAGACCTCAAAGCTTCCATACCACATTGTTTTAAATACACTTCATTTAACTGTATTCTGAGAGGTAATATATTTTAGAAGATGTGTAAGTAGGCATTCAGGATCCTTCCATGTCATTTCACAGTTAAGACTTATCTAAAGGGACAAAATAGAATGCCATTGTTTCGATGTCATCACATTCGATGCTGTGTGTGTGTATATACAAAGAGCATAAAGCATCCCCATCCAGGATTTTATTTTTGTTTTATTCATTTTGGGGGGAAGGTCACATAAATGGAGGCTCTTTCTATTAAACAACAATAGTGTTGGTCCTTTGGCAGCCGGAAGAAACCAGAAAGTTATTTTTAGCCTCAAGAACTTGTCCTGTCAGTCATGTTTTAAGAATAGCAACAAGCATCTTAATGTGTTGGACTGAGTGTTCTACGTCCATTACTTCCTCTAATCATTACAACTGTTCTTGAGGTAGATTTAGCTGTTGACCCCCTTCTAGAGACATGGAAACTTTTCAGAAAAGGTTATTAACTCATATTTCGCAGAGCAGGAACTGAACCTTCATCTGTCTGAGTAAGAAACCCCAATTTTTAAGAACTATTCACACTACCTCTATCTTTCTTCTTTGTAGCTTATATATATGGCAAGTTTAAAAATAAAGTGCTTACGGGTATCCCAGTTCCATGAAGTTGTTCCATATTTGCTTCAAAAACATGATGACTCCCATCTGGAGGCAGAGGTCTATCAAACAGCCGCTGGGATGACACTGAAACAGAATCACAAGAACAGTAACGATCTCGCGCTTGCTCAGCTGGCTGAAGCATGCCCACCTTCAGACTGTATAGCACATTCTAAAGCCAGGTCATGCTATCTCAATTCTAAAGAAAATAATTTGATAGGGAAGTTTTCAGTAAGGAAGGAAAGGAAATTTGATAGGGATGTTTTCAGTAATTACGTTGGAATATTGATAAAAATTAAAATAGCAATAACAACAAATCTAACTGTTAAGGAGTACTTAGTATCTGTCAAGCTCTGTGTTAGGCGTGACCACATTTAATTAATGTTCTGGAATACTATATACATATCTATTAACAATCAGGAGACAAAATATTTAATTCTATGGCAAATGTTTATAATGTATTCTTTTAAAATAACCGTTCTTTCTCAGAATAATTTTAAATTTATAGAAAGTTGGCAAAGATAAAAAAGAGAGTACCCATACACCCTCACCTAATTCTCTCCACTGCCCTTTACATTACCAAGGTATATTTGCTCAAGGTAAGAAGCCAGTATTATCTGATGTCTTCACATGTTTAGTCTGGGCTTATGGGTTTTGGAGATGGAAGCAGATTACAGAAGTAAAGTGACATTTTTATCACATGACATCGCTACTGATATTAACCTTGTTAATTGGTTGATGTAGTGTTTGCCAGGTGTTTCTGCTGTAAAGTTACTCATTTTTCCCTTTCCCTACTCTTTTCTTCAGAAATGAGTCATGAAGTCTAGCCCATGCTCAAGTTGGAGGGCAGGTGTTAAGATCTACCTCCTGAAGAGGGAGTGTCTACATGTATTAAGATGTCTAAGTGATGTAAGTATACCACAGAAAGTCTGTTGATATGAACCCAATTGTGCTTTCTCTGGCTCCCCTGCTTTTTGTAGATATTCAATAAAACGTTAGCATGAGAAACCCTCGCAAATAAAAAATGTGATTACAGATGAAAACTGTAATTGATGTGTTTTGCTAGAAAACACTACAGAAGACATTTGGGTAGGAAAGTGTGGGTTTGTTTCTTTGACAATAGGTGTATGTCCTGCTCATAAGTATGATAGTCATTTTAGCTTTGAGCCACAGTTCCTATTTCTGTTAAATAGGTATCAGTGGGACTTCAAAGAGAACAAATAATTAGGACACGAAGAGCTTGCATTTCTCATTCTAGTTCAATAACTTAAAACTTCCTGATCTAAGCCAGACAGAGGTTTTGCAAGTGGTCGGTTTTACTGTGTGGAGAAGTCCCAATTCTCCCATTCAAGTATGTCCCTTCTTTCCAGCATGAACTGAGGACCCTCTGAGCTCTGCCACATATACATGATAAATGGGTTCGCTAGAATGTCTGAAGCAGAATAATTGCTAAATTACAGAGGCAGATGTATATCACAGCTGCAAGCTGAAACTCTTCATTTTTGTAGAGAGACTCAAAGAGGCAAATTAACTTGTCCTAAGTCATGCAATGCTGACTGATGCTGTGGTAATGAAAGCCTTGGTCTTCTCCACTCTAATCCACTGCTCTTTTATATAATGCTAAGGATGAATTCTATTTACCAAATGTGTTTGTTGCCTTGAAGGGCTGATCTACCAAAGCATATTATTATGGGTGAAAGGAAGAAGACCCTCATAGAACCATGTGATTGGATCGCTCTCCACAATGCTAGGCCAAAGTGGGGCTTCTTGATGACAGGCCATTTATCATTTTGTTGAAATTTAGCCTTGATGGCTTTTTTGATTTACAGGCCAAAGAAAGGGATCTAGTACTTTTTGTGGTTCTGTCTCCTCACATAATGGTTGCCCTGAGCTAAATCCAGTCCTTCAACACTCTAAAATTCATTTGGTAAAAAGATCTTATACTTAGCTGCGCAAAAGGGTATGGATGAGCGTGCAAGGGACTCAGACTCCCATCCCCATTGCACCACTCGAATCGAATGACCATAGACGATCCACAGCTGGGTGCCTTCACATACTTTTTCACCTGCTTTTTGTGAGAACCTGGTGAGATAGGTGTTGATATCTCTATTGCGTAGCTGAAGAAGCTAAGTGGCAGATAGGACTATCAGATCCCAATGCCCATGTTCCTTTCACTTCATCCACTTCAGTATGTCTACTTCAAATCCAATTTACATGCATGAGCCAGCACTCATTCAGCAATCTCTTACAAAAGTGAATTTCCAGGATGTTCTTGATCGTGCTTAAATGTTAGCCCAGTGGGGTTGGAAGGCGGTTTTCAGAGCACAGGCTCTGAAGCTACTGCCTGAATCAAACCGACACGAAGTTGATGACTTCGTCAATTTACAAGTACGTTTCTATAATTGTAGGCAAATGATACAACTTCTCTAAGCTTCTTTCCTCCTCTGAAAAACGAGTGTAATAGTAGAACTTTGTGAAGATTAAATGCATTATATATGTAGAACCCTTAGAAACAATTGCTGGAATATGTTGGCATACAGTAAGCACTCATTAACTATCAGCTATTATCAACATTTTATAAAGATTTACAGAAAATATTTATGTGAGATATTATACAGTAGAGTATGAGGAAAGTCCAGTATAGCCAGTCATGATGGTTCTAAATTAAAGTGCGGTAGTTTTCTCTTTCTTAATAATGGCTACCACTATTTGTGCCAGGGATTTTTAATTGTGTGATCCAATTTAATCCACCTGTCGTCAATACTACTGAGATAGCTATTCTTATCACCAAAAGAAAAAACTGATACTTTGAAATATTAAGATGATGCATTTGTATGGGGCAGAATTAGAATGTGAACTCCAAAGATAAAATACTTATTAGGTATCATGTTTATGTTCTTTGCTTCAAGACTATTAACACTGTCAAAGAAAAGGAAAGGGCCTTCTTCATTTGTATATCCTATATTACCCAGCAGAGGCCTAGAATGAAGTTTTTATCAATTAATGCTTGTTGTATGATTGAATTCAGAGGGTTAATTCTTATCTTCTATTATGTGTACTTTTTTATTTAGTTCTATGATTTCTAGGGTCCATCACAAACCAACATCTTTCATTTCACTGAATTTGTTCAAAATAAATAATCCTCACTTGGGAAATATGGACACTATGAATGTTATAAATATTGTGGAAAGGGTTTAGGATGGTTGTAAAATATCTTTCCTGACACCAGTATTATGATTATTTCCTTGGTGCTTTTAAGGAGGAATCATGACATACAATAATTTAACAGTTAAGAATATCTAATTAAACAGAACTGTTGAAGGCAGAAGTACCTAAACTGGCACGAATATGCAGACCTACCTGGCTGAAACCACTCTGCTCCCCACACCTTGCTAACTCCACTTGAACACCCCTGGGAAAAAAAGTAAGCCTTTGGTCCCCAATTGGGTAGATAAAAGCCTTCTAGCAGATATAGTAATACTCCTGGGCTATAAAAGAAAACTGCAAGTTTTATTTGGGGACTTCCTGAAGGCCTGAGATTGTGAAAAGCCTTAGTCTGTCCTTGGCCAAGAGAATAATAACCAGACAGCTGTGGAGACAGAATGCGGATAAATATCAGCTGCACTTTACAGAATGCCTATGACAGTCCCGGGGTTGTACTAACTGCTTTATACGAATTATTGCTTATTGACAAATAGCTTTTCACCTAAGTATTAGTACTGCTAGTTTACAGATGAGGAGACATTCAGAGAGGCTATATTAAGGGCAAAGGGTTGTTAAGTAGAAAGGTTAGCATTTGAGCCCAATTTTTTAAGATACAAAGGATATATTCTTAGGAAGTGTTAGGCTTTCTTCAAGTATTCCAGTTTCTAGAAGACTCTGGGGGGACAACATTAATAAGACTTCCCCTTAGCTTTAAGGGGACTATTTACATAGACACGAGAAATAATTCTACCCTCAGCTTTCTTGGGGAATCTTTCCTTAGCCTTTCTGTGAATCAGAACCTTCTACTAATACTATCATAATAAAATGTACATTAAAAAAAACAATTTTTAACTAGAGAAGTAGTAAACAATCTGACCAATGAGATTGAACAGAGCCCAGAAATTGACACAATTTAAAGATACAAAATATGATAAATCTTGGAATCTCATTTTGCTGAGTGAAAACATTAGATGTGTGGCTGCCAACTGGAGGGAAAATCTTGATATTTTTACACCAAAATAAACTGCCAATGGGTCAAAGATATCAATATTAAAAAAAATAACATTATTGAAAAATAAAAGTGTTAGTTTTTTTTGTTTGTTTTTTAGTTTTCAGGGTGAAGAACACATTTTTTGGCATGATAGATATCCATAGAGTCATTCACAACAG
The DNA here is from genome assembly GCA_032199065.1 of Smutsia gigantea. Lineage (NCBI taxonomy): Eukaryota > Metazoa > Chordata > Mammalia > Pholidota > Manidae > Smutsia > Smutsia gigantea. The sequence continues at coordinate 150,643 of JAVSCE010014343.1, read as the reverse complement.
TGATATTTTGATAAGAAAATGCTATATAGTTTTGTAAAACATGTATCAAAATAAAATTAAAAGATGTACAAGAACTTGGGAAACATATGTGCAGCAAATTTGAAAGCTCAGAACCTAATTTTATTAGTTTATAAATTCTTAGAACAGAGAAAAACAGTCTAATGAAAATGAACATGTGAACAGTAAACACACACAAATATAAAGTGTACAAAAATGTGAAAATTATTTTTTACCTCATTCATAATTAAGTAACTAAAATCAGAGGAAGTTCCTTTTTCACTGTTATATTGGTAAAAGTTAAAATGTTTCTATTGTTAAAAGTCTGAGGACAACTTATCACTGACATTTTGGAGGACAATTGCCAATCTCAGTGAAAATACACAATGTTTACCCTGTGATCTAGCAATACTACTCCCAGACATTTTGTTTCTATGACACAGATATCATAAATCAATAAAGAAATATGAGCTTTGGGAGACATATATTTGTAGATTGGTGTTTCAAGTAATATTTCTTTTGCACTAAAGTTTGAAAACCCATGGAATAGATAATAATAATTTCCACAATGAAAAATTCCTGGAGCTAAATTTTTGGGCTTTGTGAATGGAGGAAATGGACTTCACAGAAAATTAATGAGAGCTGAGGTCAAGATCTTGGGGCTTAAATTTTATTTAAGTCCTTTTTTTGAAAGATTTGGTTCATTTCTAATTCCACAGGACCTCTCCTCTACCAAAAATGTGTCTTCAGAATGTCTGAAATTCCTTGTACCCACCTTCTTTGTCTCTCTCCTCCTCCTATAGTCACTGGCCCATATCCATGCCCATCCCCACACCCACCCTTACAGGGGTACTTACTTCTTCCAGTCTCCACCGGTTAAAAAGTTTATTGTAATTTCCTGGGTGGCCTACAAATCTGTAAAAAGCCATTTGAATTCATTAGCATTTATGTGGGGTTGACTGAAGAGCAACTGCTAACGCACCACAATAAGGGCACGTGTGGGTAGACAGACATGGTCGCTGGTGCCCAAGTGGTAGGCTTAGGCCATGCTTACACATCAAAGTACCTGGCTTAAAAGGAAAGAGTGATGTGTGAATTCCATACCAATGGGCTGAATAAGCACAGACAAAAACCAACAGAATGAAGTTTTCCACTTTCATCTGAAGAGTCTTTATGTCTTGTTGATGGTTAATGAATTTTAATATAATGTGTTGAATTGTTCTGTTCAAACTGTTTCTAGCTTCAGAATGTGCCCATGCCACTGGCTGGAGTGTTAATTAAGCATATGGCAAACCAAATCAGTAGTTTAATATACTTATTTTTCATAGTTTGCAGCACAGTTTAGGAAAAATAAAAGGTAGAACTTTCCACATTGAGGAACTGCAACTTAGGGTTATACAAAGCTTATTTTCTTATTTAACAAAATCATTACTAATGATTGGGTAATCATACTGCAGACTAAGGATGAGACAAAGATATTACACCAACTTTAATTCATTAAAATAATTAAAACACATTTGAAGACTGATTAGCACAGTTTTCCAAGGCAGGGGACAAAAAACTGCCCCATCTATTAACAAATCGGCCATGGAACACTTGACAATCTTTCTGCCTCTGAAAGGATAATGTGTATAAAGTTGACTTACCTCCCCAAAAAGAAAGCAATATAGAAAATAGAACTGTTTAAGTTGACAAATTGGAAGAGAAACATCTTCAGAGCAAAACTGTTTTCCCATTCAGATTCTGTTCGCGGATATTCTAAAAGGAACATAGGGTGTGTTTACACAGATGAGGTAAATGACAGGCAACACGGGTAGTGAATCAGAAGCCTCATGTTCAAGTTCTGGCACAGTCATTCACTGGTTCTACAGGCATTTGGTGTCTCTGAGTTTTAGTGTCTGGGTCTGTAAAATGTGAACAATAATATTTGTTGTACAGAGTTGATGAAAGGATCCAGTGAGGTAAACTTCAGGCTTTCTCCACAGCTATGAAAATAGAATGTCTGTTATTAATATATATAAATTTTCAAAATCCTCTCTGCTTATTGTTCATTTTGATGTAGCCATAAATACTGGATCAGTTCTTCACTCAAGTTGGCTATGCTCAATATAGGGACCTAAACTGTAAACAGAGTTCTTTGACGAATGACTATTTTGTGTGCTGACAGAAGTGGAATGGTAAAGAGGACAGAGGGCTGTATCATTCAGAAGAGCTGGGGTCTTATCGCAATTTTACACTTTATTTGCTGGCAATCTCAGGCAGGTCTCCTCACATTTTTTTGCAACTGGTTTTATCAGCTATGAAATGAGGAATTTAGACAAGATGATTTCAAGACCCCTGTCAACTCTCACATTTTATGGTTCTATGGCTCTTAACAAAGCAAAACAAAACAAAGCAAAATAAAACAAAACAAAATGATCACAGAGATTGGAAGAAGATGGTAGCATGCACTGTAGCCTCTGCTCCCACCCAGTATCCAAATAAATAATAGAAAATACATATGCACATGTAATATATATTTTAATATAAGTGAAGAATTCAAGAAAGGTAGTTGGGAAAATAGATGGGATCTGATTTAGGGAAAAGATAGCCCAAAATGTATGCATGACCCAGTCACAGAATAGAGAAAATAGGTATGGGGGAACTCTAAACCTAAAAGGGATAGGTGCCAGACACAGGACAGGTCCATGGAGCGTCACCCAAAAGAGTGACCGGTTGGTGTGGGCCAATAAGAGCAGGGAGGAGAACCAGCATTTCCCCACAGGTTTTGATAGGTTGTGTTTTCACTGTTTCCTTCCAAATAGTTTACAAATTTGGCACAAAACTTGTTTGAATCCTTCTAGGAAGTAAAACACAATTTCTAATTTGAAGCACAGATTAGCACAACCAAAAATCATGTAAAATACAATGTCAAAAGGTAGAGTACTTGATTTGGCATGTATTTAGAGAAAATTTAGAGTTGAGGCAGAAGGTCTGGGATAAATGAAGGCAAGTACTTAGAAAATAGAACAAAAAAAGTGCTACTATTAGCTTCATGACAATATAAAAGTTGCATAAGAAAGGAAACAATCACAGTGCACATTATGCCTTTGATATTAAAATAGTTACATAGACACAATAATAGTTATATGTACATTAATTATTAATTGGGCTAAAAATGCTGATATAATTACTTTGGAAGGAAGAGAAATAGATTTTGTGTAACAGGTGATGGATAGGGAAGTGTGCCAAACAGGACACCACAGGGAACATTAAGACTTAAGTTCTTGTTTTTTATAGTGGGAAGGCAGCAGCTTCCCAAAGTTGAAAAATTCAGGAATAGTTGTAGAAGCATGTTATTTAGAAATAGGGTAATAAGAAAAGAAATTGGTAAAATTATTAAAAAGCAGTACCTTGGGTTAATGTGGTGAAGGACCGGTTTTCATTATAAATCTCTTAATATTATTTTGCATTTAAAATTTTGTACATGTAGTACAATATTTTGATAAAAATAAATACTGGGGAAAAGAAAAACAAAGAACTGAAAAGGCAGGAAAAAAATAAGCATTCCAAAGTAGGGAGAAGTAGATTTGCTAATTTCTAGGAAGGAGATTTTGTAACTACACACATTGCCTCTCTATAGTTAGGCAACATAGTCCAACTTTCTGTGACACTTCTTTCATTTTTATTGTTATATAATTGAAGTTGATATTAAAAATGCGAAGGTAAGTACAGCAACTACAGATTGATATGCCCATCTGTTATTCTCTTAATAAGGAGTGAAGAAAAATGGACTTACCTAAATTAGTGAGAAGGTAAGCGATTTTTTCATAAGCCTATAGTTCAAGAGAACAAATAGTAAATGTTATTATTTTCTTTTAGAAAAGGCTGTTACTTATACTTTTCAAAGAAACATCTAAAGTGTATTCTACAAAATAGCTACATTTTTAATTAAGCAGAAGCATGTTTTCAAACTTAGTATGTAGTGCTTTACATACACACACAAAATGCATGTAATATAAACATGTAAATATTTGTATATGTACAGACACACTTGATTTCCATAACAAGTCTTTTCTGGCAGCTATCTTTATTTCCATTTTATAAATCAAGGCAATGAGACTTTAAAACCCGAAAGTCATTCAACTTATCAGTGGCAGAGCTGAGACTTGATCACCAAATTATGAGAATTTTTTACTGCATCTGAAGGCTAAATGGAAATTTGAATTCTTTACTATTTGTAAAGAATTTCCCAAACTATGACACAGTGTGAAAACTTGCATTCCTACAGAATAAAATTGGTTTGGTGGTTAATTAAAACAAGATTGATAAGTCAAATCTGTTGAATCTACTAGTAAGTCACTTGCACAGTAGAGTTTTATGATAAAATTTTTCATCTTCTGCCACCTTTTCCCTGACCCTATATATTCTGTCCACCACTCAGGCAGACTCAAGGAAAGCAAACATATTTCACAATATCTCAAGTAAATACAGTTGAGAAAATGTATTTGCTACAGACAGAAGGGTGATATGTATTTATGGGTATATGTGTGTGCATGTAAATAAGCTATATACTCTCGTAATTCAACAAATTATTCTTTACATTATAAATTACAATAACCCTGCCTGTTGGTATGCAAAATTATAAAGTAGGTATCTAGACACTCTAAAAGCTGCTCACTTTCCCTGACAGCTCCTTCAATAGAACTATTGTGACTATTCATCCTAGCCATGATTCAGACCTACCTCTTCCTAAAACCTAAAGTGTTATCTTGAGACAGAAAGATCACAGGCAGTACAATGGCCTCCTTCTACCTCTACTGCAATGCTATTGTTTCTAGCTATACGCACAAAGTATCATTTTCAAATTTTAGGACAAGATTACCTTGAATTCATGAGCACCAAAGTTATCCTGACTGTCACACGTGCTTTTCCATGCCTGGTTTACCAAAGATGATGCCAGGAGGGTCTCCAAGGACCCTTCTAATAGGACAGACTTATCAATCAACAGTAGTACTTGAGCACTATTTACTGTACTGCTAACACTGAAATGAATGCTTTCATGGGGACTGTAAGGAAGTTTTATTTAAATAACTGCCAGTTAGAGTATTTGGTGGTGCCAAGCAGTGCTTTATATATACCATTATTGAATTCAGTCCTTACAACTATTTAATCAAATATGTATTGAGACAGGGACTGTGGGTGTAGTCAGAGCAGGGGGAGGGCCTCCGGAAAAACCAAGGCAGAATATTTGCAGTCAGAGCAATGTAACTACATGCAAAGAAACCCCCTACCAAAACTCTGTGTTAAACATTAAGCTCTAGAGTCATTCTTCAGAAAGATCAGTTGTTGTTCCCCAGATAAAGAATAGTACCCCATGTTGTTATTATGCTAATCACTTGTAAGATTCACTTTAGCATGCTAAAAGGCCCAGGACAAACTGAGCAACTAATTTAGCCTGCAGACCCAGCTGTAAACAACATAGTGAAAGGCAGGGAAGATTCCACCTTAAAGATAAGATTACATTTTAACACCCAGGAATTTTGGGAAGCAGAATTCTTAACTTACTCTTTAGCAAACAAACAATACCTCAGCCCACCTTGGGGGCTGGGCAGTCTGCCTTTTGATATGCTCCTAGACCAGGACGCAGGTGTTCCGGAGAGAAATCCCGGGGGCGGAATTCCTTGTGTTAACTTAATTCGGGGTGTTCAGACACACGTGGCAGGTCTACACCCCTAAACCTTTTTTCATGTTCTCAAAAAATCCTAATCTGCCTATAAAACCCCTAGACAACGCAGCACACCAGACTCTCTTGTCCCCTCCTGGAGTGAGCCGGGAGCTCTGTCCTATCACTTTATTTCTAAATAAAAGCCTGTGCCTTGCTCTCCTACCTTGCCTGTTTGCTAAGCTCATTCTTCATCTTCGTGAACAAGAACCCCAGCATCAGTATGAAGCCCCATTTTACAGAATGAGGAACTAAGGTTTAGCAGGTCAGGTACCTTGTTGAGATAATACTACCAGGCATGTACTAACATCAGGATTTGCTGTTGTGGCTGTCTTGTACCACTTACACCATGCCTTGCCACATAAACAATTTCAGATTTTTGTTTTAATATTTAGCACACAGAAGCCTGGGATAGCAATATTTGTAGATGATGCCCCAAGGGATTACAATAGCCTCTGGAGGGGTTTTATAAACCACAAAAGATGCTGTACCACCCTTGGAAATATTGCTGTTGGAAAGCTTTCTGGGGTACTTAAGAACCTGAATCATCCATGGTCCACAGGGTAGCCGACTGGCACCACCATGGCGATGAGCTACACACCAGCCCATACACAGTGCCTTGCTAACTCCAGAGCCACAAAGTGCAGGAATAAACTATAATTTAAACATATCTGATGTATGACAGCAGTCACCTTGACAGGGCAGGTCTTGTGTATGTGGGAAAGGATATGTATTTGGGGGAGAAGAGAATGAGGGGAATTCAGGGAGAGTTGTTCTGGCTACTACATTATATACATATATACATATGTATATGTGTGTGTGTATGTATGTGTAAATACATGTACATATATCATGTTGGAGAGACTATACTTTCAAAAATTACCCAGTAGTCACTGATGCATTCAGTAAGCTGAAATTTTCTTTCATGTACATATAGATTCAGTTAAAAAATACTTATTAGTAATTTCTAATGGGCCAAATACTGTTCAAGAAACCAAACTACAGGGAAGGACAGATGTAGCCTCTTTTCCATGGAACTTAAATTCCAGTGGGCAGAGACAAATGACAAACAAGCACGTAACTAGTCAGGACATGAACAGTACTATGAGGAAAAATCCCACAGGGTATGCATGGAGAGTGGTGGTGGGCACAGAGGATTAAGGTATAGAGTGGTTCCAAAAGCCCTGCCAGGAGGGTGACACTGGAAGGCTGCTGCATGCAGTTAGGGAGGGGGCCAAGCAGAACTCTGGGCTAAGTATCTTGGAGACACAGGAACAGTAAGTGCAGATATTCTGAGCCTGGCTTGTGCTGCATATTTCATGAAGGGCAAGGAAATTAGAGGGACAGGAGTGGAAGCAATAAAGGAGTTTAGCAGTAAGAACCGAGTCAGAGATATCTCAGAGGGAAACAGTTTTTCAGGGCCTGGTAGGCCATGGTAAAGACTTTAGAATTCATTGTGAGCTGAGAAGTCATCATCCTCCCACTAATGCTTTCTTTTTCATGCTTTCAATCTCTGAGTCAGAACCTCACAATCTACCCTTCACTGCAAAAACAAGTTCCAAACAGACTTTTGCAGAATCAAAAAGACTCCTCTTTTCCAGTCATCTTCCTTTCTGAATTTCTAGAAACTGTGGACATAGACACAAATCAACTGAACAAATACATGTTTAGAAAGCCAGTCCTCATATTAAATGTGTCATTTGGCATTAACTCCTTTACAGGTTAATATGTGTGGTCGAACCCTTTGATTCACCCTGTTTCATAACAACTTAACTGCACTGCAATTGGTAACCAGTGGTAACCAGGTGCTAAGGAAAGGTAGGTACATTTTTAGGTGTTCAGTGACCAGGCCCATTAAAGAAACATAGGAATGCATGCTCTGGAGTCTAGAGACGGAAATAGATCAAGAACATGGGAGAGTCCAGAACCAGCATGGGATACTTCCATTAGCCAGGTGTATTTAATGTTGTTTTTGTTTCTGTTTTTGGTTATAGTGTACTCCATGCATGGTACATGGATCTCAAAATCAGAGAAGAAATACCAAAGGCGTTCATTCTTTTATTGACAATGATGAAATGGTTTAATTGGCTTAATCCCGCATGTTTCCAACTACAAGAGTATTTCTGCTGTGATGGTTTTATTCTCTTAACAACTACATATTACCAGAGCAGACAGCTGTCATGCTACTATAACCTATTCTTAAGTTAATTAAGGTTTGAATGTCAAGTAACAAGAATATACATTTTGGAAGAATTGCACATTTTTAGTTTTCATTAAAATTCTGGAAATATTTCCTAACATGATAGTAATCATGCTCTTTATGGTACCTTTAAGTAGCACAGCACTTTTAGGGGCAGTAAAATAGAGAGGAAAAAGGATGAGATTAGTAAAGAGCACTGTAGGTTTTTAGCTCTATGCCAGGTAAGAGATGGTCAAAGTAATAAATTGAAGGTTTAATTATTATTAAACTATTTGGAATTTATCTTTGTAAACGTGGTTTCTGATCTTGGCTGTGTATAAAAATTACCATAAAGCCCCTGAATCAGTGATTCCCTAATGCTTTTTCAGGGACTGACCACATCAGAATCACTTGGAGAGTATTTTTAAATGTTTTGTTTTAAATATAGATTTCTGAGTTCCCCAAATGAGATTATGAATGGGATTCAGAGACCTATACTTTTTCAAAGTTTCTTGGATGATTTGAAGCATAGTAAGAACAGGAAACCATCTTTAAGTTACTTTCATGATTTGTAATATGGACTTATAATCAAATTTTTATTATCTTAGCCCACATTTTCTCCCAAATTGAATATTTGTTTGGGGAATGCAATGATTCACTTGTCTTGAAATGTTAGAGAAGGTTTACTCTTTGATTATTCTTTTGAATAAAAATAACAAGTGCTGCTAATTTGAAAGACACTGAAAATATAATTCCAATAACAGCCATAGTGTTGAGCACTAATTCAAGATGCTAGGGTATTTGGAAGCTAAGTATTTAAACCTTATTCAAGGAATATGTTCTCAATGCTTTTTAGGCATTAAGCAAAAATGTAAAGGTCAAAAATGAAGACACCAAAGCCACTACTCCTCAGGAGCTCACACCCTGAGAGTGGGAGAAAAGGCCTGTCCACGGCACTGTGGCTGGAGGACGCTCAGGAGAGGGACTGTTTGAAACTCTACCAAAGCGAATCTGATAAGAAGGGAGAAGAGGCATGTCCAAGCATCTTGGGAGAAGAATAAACACAAAGAAGAGATTATTCAATTCTATATGAGGGCTTGAGAAAAACAACTTTATGGAGGAACCGAATCTTCATTGGAATTTTCAAAGATAAAGAGGTATTTTCCAAGGAGGCAAAAGAAAAAAGACAGAGGAAGCACCATGAACCAAGAGACAAGGTTGTGAGATAGCGGAATTCCAGGGAGCAAGAAGCAACAGAGGTTCTGTGGGCTAGAGTGTGGGGTGTGAGAGGGAGGGAGGGAGACACAACTCCAGACACGAAGAGAAAGGAAAACTGGCTCTAAATGATAGAGGACGTCCCATACGTGCCACTGAGCGTGGAATTCAGATGAGAGGCAATGGCTCCCTGTTAATCAGTTTCAAGTACAAAACAGAAGGATCAAATCTGCAACTTAGAAAGATCCTTCCAACAGGAGTTTGCAAAGGAGACGGGAAGAGTTGACAAATAGGAAGACTAACTGGTTAGAAGGCTCCTGCAATTCTCCAAGCTAGAAAAGACAAATGGCTGAACTAAGGAAGTAGAAGCAAGGATGGTGGTCAGAGGGAATGGATAATAGTAATATCGGAGAAGGAAAATTCACTACAGTCACTGAAGGAGACAAAAGAAATACACGAAGAATAACTTGAAGATTCTGGCTGTGTGCATTAAAAATTAGAAGTTCCTGATTAAAAACAATGACTGATTTAAACTATTTTGCCATGCCTACATTTTGTAATTTCATGTATATGGATTATAAGTGAAAAGCATATTAGATTAATAGACAATTTTGAACTGAGGCCAAATAACTCATTTGGGGATTACAAAGTTGAATATTAAGAAACAAAAACCACGTTTTAATGAGCTGTATATTCAGTGTTGGTCCAAAAATAATAAAAGATAACATCTGGTATTACAACTGAATCTTTTTGGTGGTATAATTTTTTTAAAAGAGCCTGGCATTTTGATATTAATGGTTTTAATCTATCTTTACTTGATTAAGCCCTTAAATTAAGCCTGTGTGTTCAGATGAATCAGAAGGGCTGTTTAATAATCTGTGAAGGGCCTTAACATCCCGAGTAGGAAGAGGAGGATGAATTCAGAAGGGCATTATTGTTTTACACTGATTAAATCTCTGGACTATAAAGTTCTTTTCACATTGGTTGAGTTGGCTGTGTATTTCACTTCCTTTATGCTCAACCCATTTAAAACTCTTCTCCTGAGTTAGACACAAAGGCAACAAAGGGAGTTTCATGGTCTATTCCACTTTCAACAATCCCTGAATCTTTATGCCAAAATGCCCAACTGGTAGAAATAAACATTTAGGAAGAAGAAAGTCAGAACTGTCTTCTCCCAGGAATTATGGATGATTGCTTTATGGTTGAGGCAATTACATAGACTCTTATTTTTAATTAAATAGAGCTAGTGGGATTTTGAGGATCTCAAAAGATTGGTTTTATGATGGAAATAATACTACCCTCACCTGCCTAAATAGGTCTTATTTCTACAGAGATTCACTCCATCCATTTCAGCCTTTGCTATCTGTAAAATGCAGAACTTTGGAACAAAGAATATATTGTCTCATAAACATATGACGTAGTGAGAACAAGTTGTATCTGAATCTTATGGGAAAGAAGACTGTATGAGAGGGTCACCTGTGATTCTAGGAAAGGGGTGGGAACTAAGTAGGGATTGGAAAGGGAACAGAGTCAGAGTCTAAGGGATTGGTGATTAAGAAGCAACTGAAATAATATGAAACTAGTCTGCTATACCAATGGAAAGTTCAGCCAAATATCAATTTTTGAAATATCAGTGATAATAGAAGGAACCTTCTTGTAAGGAAAATATTTGAGGGTAAAAGCTCTTATTTTATTCAAATGCAGGTTCTGATCATGACAAGTTCTAATTCCACTGGGTAGGAACCAAGGATTGAACTCTGGACCTGGAGGTTCTGTTCTCAGAGCTGTCATGCTTGCCTTCCCAAGCAAAAAATAATCAACAACTTTGGCTTCTTCATTTTCCTTGTTTAAGAAGTATTTGCTATCTTGAAGAATACTAGGACAGTTCATTAATTCACTTAAGATGCTTTTGAAGATCAGCAGATCTCTGGAACAAATTGCCAGATAAGCACAGGAACACAGGGTACACTTTGAAGGCAGTAACAATTAATTGGGGGGATAAATATACATGAAACCATTAACACTAATTATTTTCAATGGGTACAATTAGTATATGGTAGGAAGGGAGGTGAGTGGGATTTGGGGTTGAGAAAAGTGACTTTTCTTAATATTTTTAATGTTTTTATTTTTTAATTCAAAGCTAAAAAGGATAAAAATAATAGCCTTTAAAAAGGAGAAAATAAAATTAATACATTAAAAAGAAGAGTACAACTACTGAAAATTAGCATAGTGGTATGAATTTCACATTGACTTATTAAACATTTTCTTATATTTTAGGCATATATTTGATAAGACATACTACAAGAACTTACAATTCTCCTCTCCACAGAAGTCTCTGTGTATTTAAAAATTTATGAATGGGTAATAGATAATGTTTAAAGGTAAAAGACTGAAAAAATTATAAGTAAATGCAGATGTTGTCTGAAGAATTTAGAAAGACCAAAGAAAAGTTCATCAGCATTTCTATATCTTGGACTGAAGGGAAATGAATAAATTCTATTATTTAAAGATGAGAAAAATAGGGAAAATGTTGCTATTTTGCAAAAAAGGGGATAGGAGTATAGACAAACTTACAAGGAGAAATAAAGTTTTATTGAAAAGAAGCAAACAGGAAGAAAGTTAATATTCACTGAGCACCTTCTATGCACTAGAAGCAGATCTCACTTAATCTTTCAATACCCCTATGTATTAATTTTATCATTCTCATTTGAAAGATCAAGAAATTGTCCAGGGTCCACTGCTTTTTATCAGGACACCAAGTCAAGGACTACAATGTAAACTGACGCAAGACTGGGCGGGACAGAAGGGCCAGAGAGGGGGCAGAGCACTAATGGGGACAGATGGAGCCCGGGGTGTGGATGCTGCAATGCTGCTCAGCCACTGACAAATCTTTTCTTTACTTGGTGAAAAATAAAGTTTAAAAAGTGAACCAAAGTTGTTATCTAGGGGGCTGTGGTTATACAAGTAACTCATATAAAGTAAAAATAAAATAAATTGTTTCAAATTTTATATCATGGTAGAATGTCTTAAAAGTAAAGTTTTTTTTTTCTGATTATAAACCAACACCTACATATGGAGATAAATATTGGGTGAACATAAAAAATTTTGCTAAATCACACAGAAAAGACAAGTAGTGACTCTGTAGCATCTTACTATGCTGATGGACAGTGACTGTAATGGGGTATGTGGTGGGGACTTGAAAGAGGGGGAATCTAGTGACCACACTGTTGCTCATGTGATTGTATATTAATGATACCATAATAAAAAAATAAAAAAATAAAAAATTTTGCTAAATCAAATATAATCCCACTACCTAGATAATCACTATTAACATTTTATTATCATTCTTTACACTTTCAAAGTGCAGGTGTGTCCCAATGGAAATTAAGTGCAACCATATAATCCTTTTCATATATCTCCATTCCATCTCCTTAAATAATGTTACAATAGTATTTTAATTGGTTATATGATACTCCATTGTATAGAAACTGAATTAGTATTCTTTTATTTTTAGCTATTTAGGGGGATCTTTTCCCACTTTTTACTATTCTAAATAATAATACAACAAAAATCCTTCTAAATATATCTTGGATCACCATTACCAATGATTTCTTTAAAAGAAAATACCAGAAATTAATATCACATATGTCTTTTACTGGTCTTAAAAGGAATATAAGTTTATTGTAGAAAATCTAGAAAATGAAAAATGTTTGACAATATGTAAAGAAAAAAATCACCTATACTTTTCAACGGTAACTCTTGATAACATTTTGATCTATACTTGCAACTTTTATCTACGTAGCTTTAATTGCTCTTTAGTTTGATTTTTGGTAGTATCTTTGCCAGATATATTTTTAAAAACAGGCCTATGTTGCATTACATCTTTGTCTAAATTCTGGATTAATTTACAAAACAAGAAATGACCATTTTATTAAAAAATTTTTTTAAAGTATCATTTTGATATAATGCCTTAGATGAGATAGCATTACCGGTTTATAGTGATTTTTTTTCAATTTCTTCCATGTTTTGACGATAATCTACTCAGGATACCTACTTCTATGTTTAGCAGTTTTGACCAATTTTTTTCCCAAGAAAGCCTGACATTTTTCTTGAGAACTTTAAAAATTATCACTATAGTAATTATAGTAAGTTATGGTAGTAGTTTAAGGTCTTTTACATCTATAAATGCATCTGATATGGTGATTAGTAGCTACTCACCTATTAAGTTTTCCCACTAATGTCTCCCTGCACTGCCCACAGGTGGGATGGCAAGTGATGTCCAAATTCATTACATGCTATTCCATATCTCCACTGTTAAGCATTGATATACTATTCCAATATTATATCCTTCATTCTTTCACAAATACATGTTTCATGGACACTTTTACCATTTCCTTAGGACAAAAAACACACACTTTCATGCCTCAACATGTGTGGGTTGAATTTCTTCAAATGACAGTCCACTTTCTGCTCTTTCTTGGCTTATCAGATTAATTATCCTCCCCTCTTCCTTTGAGTCTTCTGATCCACTGTCATGACCCCACCCCATGGCAGGGACAACTGATGGCTTCTTTTTCCTCTTACTCAGGGCCTTTTGTCTTATTTCTCCACTAGACAGTAAGCTTCTAGATAGCAGGACTATAACCAGTCATTTTTGGATCAACTAAACTACTAAGGATAAGAAATGAGTCAATTTAAGATCGGACTGGCCGATTGCTAGTGTTACCTAGAAAATAACATACCAACTACTTTGCTTCCTTTTCCTCAGCATATAATGAGGCCAATCCCAAATAACTTCTGTCTACTGGAAAATTGCCATAATATACTGATTTTGTTAGAAATAAGATCTTTCACCATCTCCCACAAGAATATTATCATAAATATGAAATCTACAATATCTATGCTGTAAATGCCTCCTCCTTCAATGTGATGACTTTGTGTAATGCATGATCTATACTACCTTCATATGCTACCATACATGCCTTCCAGTGCTAATGCTGCATTTTTTCATTGTTTCTTGTTCATTTTAATCTATGAGCCAAGAGCACAAATTAAAATATTGTATGGCTTTTTTGAAGATACTGCAAACAATATTCTTTCTACAAATTAAAATGAACCTGAAGAAAGCAGATTCCAGTAGAAGATATTAACTATTATCATTGCATTAAAACTTACCAAAATGATATTCATTTTTCTCTTAAGACCTTCCATGATTATTTTAAAGTTAAAAAGCAAGTGGTCCCATCCCTTTCCAGGGTAAACATGTAACATCAGTGTTAATCTACATTTAGAACCAAACACATAATACATCATTATTTGTTTATTGCTCACCTACCTACACATTATCTCATGATGTAAATATACTAACAGTATATGTATGATTAGGGGCAAGTTATTTAAGCTCTACGAATTTCAGTTTCCTCATTTACATAATGGAGAGAATATCACTTGTGGCATTGTTGGAAGAAATAAATATACCTTTCTTGGAGAAACCAGGATTCCATACATTGACCTTGCTAAAGAGGTGGGCCTAAGCCTAATGCTGCCCTCTCAGCCACAGACATTTGGTTCACAAGGCAACCAGTGTATGTGATGTTGAAACAATCACATGCTGTCTCTAAGAAATCAATGCATTGAAATACTGGATGATCAAAGCTAAATAAGCTACAGAAACCTAACCAACATGGTCTTATAGTTAGAGCCAAAGAAGGTAATAAAAACACAGCAATGCCACAGCACACTGGACTGTGGGAGAAAGACAGGCTGTGATTAGGCAAAGATAATCATCTTCTTGATGGAACACAACGGACATGCAAACAGAAGCACTGAAAAAGGAGGAAGGAAGGAAGGGAAAGAGAGAGAAAGAAAGAGAGAGAGAGAGAGAGAGAGAGAAAGAGAGAAAGAAAAAAGGAAAATGCTTAGTCCTAGAGAAAGAAAAAGAGTAGCTGCCTGACCAATTTCTGTTTCACATGAAACCTTAGAAATAACAAGCCTTCACTTTCAGATTTCCCTACATCTTACCAACAAATTTTCCTCTGTGGTTGAATTTGTTCCAATGATTAATCCAACAATCTCTTATTTGCGTGAAAAGAGCATAGCACCATTTCTAGCACACATTAGACCCTTAAGTTATCCCCAATCAAGACTATAAACTCAAAGGGCAAGGAAGAAAATATAACTACATTGATATTAATTTTTTAAATGTATCTTCTAAACCACAGACATAAAATATTTTTTCCTAACTCAGTTACCATGGACAGACATGTGGCTTGTTCTTATTTTTGGCTTCCTATAAATACAATCCAAGTATAAAGGAAACACAGACTTCTCTCTTGCCCATCCTTTTTTCACCTATTGAAAAATTACGAACACTTACAAGATTCAGTGCCATAATAATTACGAAATTGATACAGACAGCAGCAGCAGATGTTGCAAACTGCCAGTGTTGTTTGATGAAATTCCACTTGAATGATGCAAACTGTTCCATGACAACCAGGCGGTACACCACGACCGCAAACACCGCGGTGATCACCAAGGAGATCTACAGTAAGGGAGACCAGAGATAACAGCTCTGTTCTGCATCATCAACAAAATGAAAGAAAAACCATAGATCCAATACACTGCCCCCCAGGAGCTAAAGGAATTTACTTTTCCAAGGAAAGATGCATGAATTAATTTTTTTCCTTTGAGGAACTACATTACATTAGTGTCAAAATAAGCAGTAATTCTGTTCAAATTTCTACTTGCAAATGGAATGCTTGGAATTCATCAGGGCGATTCACAAAATTTCCATTTTATCTTAGATAATCTTTGTTTCTCCCAGAGAGTTTTATTTAAGGATTTGTACAAACTGTGCCTGTTCATTACTCCAGGATATGCTGTGATTTTTATTTTGTTTAATAGTATGTATTATCAAGGTATTGCACAGGATCTGGCTTCTGAATCCTCTGGGTCACAAAGTAGTTGATATCCTAGGACTTCCTTCTAAACCTGGAATACCATGATATTTTGATATTGATACTTATACTTTACCATGAAGAATATTCCTGAGATAGATACAAGAAGACGGGTGACTTTGTCTGAGGAAGGCTGATGAGGTTCAGGTTTACCACTGATGGGATCCACTCTCTCCATCTTGTAATACTTTGCTTCAAACTGGGGACGAAGTGTTTCCTGTGAGAGAAACTAAAGTTACCTAAATAGCAAACTCATAAATTAAAAAGAAAAATCATTCAATACTTGATACAAAATTCCCAGATGTTGGCCTATTTTTATATCAGGTCTTGACAAAGATGCAGCTTTTCAAAAATAAGATGCAAATTATTTTCCAAGTAAACCCTAAACTATATAGTTTTTAATTTTTATTTTTTTATTGGGGTACATACAATAAAATGCACAAATCTTAGTGCACAGATCGATGAATATTGATATGTATAAACATTCATCTTAAATTATATTTTAATTAGCACACTTTTCCACTAATGTAATTCATAGAATTATTGTAGAGGTGCTTTTAAAAAATTACATTACTTCATCATTGATCTCTCTTATCTTCATGTAACAAGAAATCTTATTGGCAATAAACAACAGAAGAATATCTAATGGTGTTTATTTGCTTCCAAGTTGGACATTGAAGGCAGTGAATAATTTTGGCATCATGTGTTAACCCGGTTTCCTTCTCTCCCAGTTTCCTGACATCTTACCTCCTCCTCCTCCCATTCAATAAGGTCCCAAGTATAGGTCAGTGTACTTCTTCTCCTTTTCCAAAACTCCAGGAAGACTGTGGCTATAAACAATAATAATAATATCATTATATTTCTTTATGGAACCATGATACACTCTTCCATCCTTGCTTTTCGCCTTTGGATGGATGCATGTGCAAACAATTAAATTATTAAAATTAATTAAGTTCACATAATTTAGGTTTTGGTTTTTCCTCATGCTCTTTCCCTTTTCTCTGTACATTGTTATAAGCATGCACTCCTATAAAGGAGTAATTTTTTCACTGGGTTAAATAAGCAGAGATTTTTGTTAGAATGATGCAT
The DNA here is from genome assembly GCA_032199065.1 of Smutsia gigantea. Classification (NCBI taxonomy): domain Eukaryota; kingdom Metazoa; phylum Chordata; class Mammalia; order Pholidota; family Manidae; genus Smutsia; species Smutsia gigantea. The sequence goes on along the minus strand of JAVSCE010014343.1, from coordinate 133,503 downwards.
CAAAGTTATGCTATGAGAGGAGGTCAATATAGTGAGCTAAATATTTATTGTCCCTTTTGACTTGTACATCCTTACTCAAAACTACCTGGAGACCTAAATAAAACCTTCTTCAGGAATGACAGTAAGGACCTTTTGCTACTCCCCCAGGACCCAGAGGGATGGGGGGTGAGGGAGGAAAAAAGCAAGGTCATCACGGTGGAAGGAGAAGAAAAGCGAGACCAACGAGGACACTCAGGGAAGCATATTCTAGGTGGACTCAGCATGGACTGGAACGAACTGGTGGAGGAAGCACAGAAGCGCCTGAACTAGTATCTGTATTCTCTGTGTAAATAGTTAAAGAACTTCTGGTAAGTGGGCTTCACCTTATAGTATTTAAGACTTTGTGGTCATGACTAAGAGCTCACACATGCATTCTGAAAAATCCGTGGTACTATTCATCTACCAGCCTTCCATCCATTTGTTCATTTGCTGTTCTCTTATTTTAGGCAAGGTACTCTAACCTCAGGGACCCCTTATTTAGTAGAGGGAGACAGTCACCTAAATAATGATAACTTACACTGTAACAAGAGTTATAATGATGGAAGAATTATACTGCAAGCATAGAAACACATGCCTTTGGGAAAAATATGCAAGCAGTTGATAAAGCAAATGAGAGAGGCCTTCCTCCCTGCTTTCTTTCATTCTCCTCCTAACTTAATGTGCAAGAATGCCAGGGGAAAGATGATCCTGAGGTGCTGTTGTATTTTTCTTTGTAATTAAAAATCAAGACCAATATTGGTTAGGAAAAAAATACAATGTTCCTAATTACATTTTATCCCACTAAAATTTATAAGGCCTTTCTCACATGATTTCATTTTTTCATGTTCATAACACACGTGGCAGGTCTTATTACCACTGGGTTTTGGAAACAAAGCTGCTAACTTACTGTGTCCAAATCATGCCTCCAATAAATAGCACAGCCAGGACTGGGCCTCTACCTAGTTACCCCCCACCCTAATGGTGGGCTGATGCAGTCTTCAGGTCTGTTCTTTCTTTTTTTTCCAGGCCTGCTAGAAGAACTACTTTTCCTGGTTTTCTGTCGAGTTCTAACAGAGTAGGCATGGCTACAAGAATTGAGACAGCCCAGCTCCACTGACTGTTAAGATAAATGAAGTCCTCCAAATACTGGATCTGCTTTAAAAAGAGGCAACCACAAACACTGTTACCAACAGGGAGATCTAAACCTTGAGAGGGAGGTAGGCTGCAGGGGAAGTAAACTGAAGAAGAGGCACAGAGAAAGCATCTATTAAAAAAGGAAAACTGAAGAAAAAAATCATGCTGTTGTTAAATAAGCAAGTTAAATAAACAAGTATAACATGCAGTGATTATAAGCCTGGGACTTAAAGTCTTTAATATAGAGCACCACCAGAGAATGCCCAATGAAATTCTAATTATCAATGATTTAAGTCAAGGTTTAAAGCTTAAATGTGCCACGTAATCTCTTTTGATTTCTCCAGCGAATATTTGGGCCAGAAACAATTCCGAGAAAAATCTGAAAAATAAAGGTAATCTTGGTTTTTGCAAGCCCGCAAACTGGATTTGGTATAACTTTGACTTTCATAAATTTTCACTAACTTCCTCACTTTAAATTTTATTAATAAACTAGTCTTTGTGTTCAAAATCCATTCTTAGCTTGACATATATTCATTTTATTCATAGATCAGTTATTTCAATTCTCAAATGAATCTGTATTCTGACTTTTAAAAATTGTTAATTAGAAAGAAGGCGTACAGAGTAATTTATCTGTACGCCAAACACTGAAGAAGGAAAGAAATCACCATTTACTATTTCCTACAAAATTTAATTAAAACACAATTAATAATAAAAATAGCTAACTAAAAATTAGAACAGTGGTTGCTTCTGGGGGGTGGGGTGACTGACAGCAGGCACAAGGAAACATGTCTTTTTCAAAAGTGATCAAAATATACCTAGGATCTGTGGATTTCACCAAATGTAAATTGTATTACTAAAACTAGATTTTAGAAAATAAATAATTTTTGAAATAGTGGGTGATTTAAAATATGATTTGATCTGGTCTTTATGACAACCCCATAGTCTCCCCCAGAGTAGCAGAAGGAGGCTCTGGGCTTGCCATGAAGGCCTGAAAAAGAAGTAGGATTCTGGGAAAACCATAATCCATTCCACAGCCAATTTGAGGACAGCTGCAAACCCAAACTATGAACACAGGCGATGAGACTGGATCTGAAGACTAGGCTGAGTCACAAAAAGCCTTACACAGCTTCCTGACATGACTATATTAAATAGCCTCGGAAGAGAGAAAGGACATTTACTTATTCCAAGCCCTGAGAAAAAGGGTGAAGCAAAAAGACCCAGCTAACATGACCTGGAGGTCCTCTCAGGTAGGTAAATGTGTGTGGCCTCAGGGAAGGCTGAGGCCTATCCTAAACTAGCAAGTGCTCAGTCATCTAAAAACACTCAAATTCCAATAATAACTAATGAAATAAACCACAGCTAGACTGCCCTAAGTTGTCAGCAATATTTATCCCACTGGCTCACCTTTTGTGCCCTGGATTAAAGAGTAGGTCGAAATGATGGAAATGTGGGATGCAGGACTGAAAGTTTAAAGGCTTCAATTCAATAACTGTTCTCCCAGAAAAGTTCTATGAATTTAACCCCATTCTTGATAGCAAAGGATGAGGAAAGGGGTTGAGCTGGCAAGTAGTTCACAACGTTTGGCATGCATAGTTAACTCTGGGGTCCTGGCTAGATAAAGGAGTTCTCTGAAGCAAGTAGCAGATTGAAAGAATACAGGAGCATTCATGACAGAGGCCCAGACAAGTTTTAGTAGCGATTAATGTGTGGGGAGGGTAGCAAAATGGAAAACTGAATCGGAAGGCTCTTTACAGTTTAACATCTTAGAGCTTTAAAAACATGCCATGCCTAGGCTATACCCCAGACCAATTAAATCAAAATCTTTGGTGACAAAATCCCAGCATCAGTATTTTTAAAGCACCCATAGACTTCCAATATGCAGCCAAGAATGACCAACCATCTCCTAGAGGAAAAGCAGTTGTGTTGATGAAAGAGGTGGAATGGAAACCAAATTTGTAGTTATTATGGAAGTAGAACATCAGTACTAGAATTTTAAGGTCATGCTGTCAGGAATAATGGCTGTCATTTTGTTTTGATTTCTGACTATTTATGAACCATCTTACTAATCATTTTAGATAATACTACTTCTAATCTCTATCATACTTGTTCTTAATAGTTAATAATTTGAATGACAATGATCAGATATATGTGAAATGTGCCATAAAATGGCTTTATTATTATTACTCTCACTCTTACAGATTAGAAATTTGGGATTTTGAGAAGTTAAATGACTTGCTGAAATCAAACAGTTGGTTGGAACATGTATCATTCTCACTCAAAAATTTACACTCTTTCTACCTTTCCAGAATGCCTCCCTAGAAGTTTACTGGATAGACTTTAGAATAGAGATGCTAATAGGTGGGAAGGGAAATCTGAGAACAAGTTGTGCAAGTCTTGAAGAAAGAAGTGTCCTGGAGGTAGGTTGAAATAAATGTAGGAAGAGTTGGAGGAATCAAGAGCATGGGGTTCAAAGGAGAGACTCTGAGGCTTACCCAATGGCTCAGAATGAATGTGGTGACAGACTGTAAGGTGGCAAAGAGAGAGAGTATATTCAAGATCACATGGAAATGCTTTAAAAATCAAAGTGTATAAAGCAAAAGCCGTTTCACTTACAGATAATGAGGTGTCGATAGAGATGCAGATGCATGTAAAGTTATAGAAACATACATGTTAACATATATATAATATGTAGATAGATACATCATATATATTATAGTTACACATACCAAATTACCCAAAGGGTATATACTAAAGTGTTAACACATTGTCTGTAGGAAGTGGATCATGGAGCACTTCCACATTTTACAAAGTATATATCGTATAAGAAGAATGCACTGCCTATGTCCTTTCTACCATTCTACGTGGAAAGTTGATCAATCCTCCCCTCTGTTCTGTGAAACCGGATTGGGGGTAGAGTTGGAGGATAAGTGGCCTCCAGTGGAGAAGGGCAGTTGTTATCTGATGAACAGCAGGTTCCCCATGAGTCACAGTGATAGAAGGGTGGTAGGGGTACTGCAGAAGAGCTGAGGAGGATACTGCACAATTCTGGTCCTTAGCAGTTACACATTGTACTTATTCTTTTATTCCTGCCTCCCACACTGACATGCCATACTTTTCTCAACTTCAAAAAATTTCAAAGATGCACATGCTGCATCCAGGCCTCATACTTCATTTCCCCATGTCCATTCCAGTCACTTTCCTCGGTGATCTGAAGTCAATGGTACAGAGTAACAGAATCACAGGTCATGCATGTATGTAAAAGCAGTTAGATTATTTATGTAAGTTTGTTCCAACTTATTCTAAATTTACCGAAAGCAAGGCCCAGAGTGGTTGACGTGTGATAAGGAAAAATTCTGAAATGTCCTAAATTAAGTGATATAAGGGCAGGAGAATGGGGGAGAGAGACAAGGGAAGGTCATCAGTCAATAACCACGGGCTGTAACTAACCAGAAACTCCACATTCCTGGGTGACGTCATTTCAACAGTCATCCCAGGGCCACCCATCCTCCTTGCGCATGACCAGTGTCTGACCACCATCAACAACCAATCCACGAGCCTCCTCTATGGACTAACCACCTATCCCAGGACTTGGCCTGCTTTGCGTTAGCCCACCTTCCTTATCTGGAACCAAGGTAAACTTAAAGAACTTTCTTTCCTTGAGACCCCTCCTAAATTTGCCCTGTTTCTTGAGTCTGGCAGACAAGTTGTTTCTGTTAACCGGCCTTGCCGCTGGTGAAGCAGAAACTTCCTGTCCCAGGACTCAGTCCTTCTTAAGCCTTGCATCTGTAAAGGCTCAATAAACCCTTTTGTTTCAGAGATCTCTTGGTCTCTAGAGTTTTTGATTTGTCTCATGTATCACTGACCTTGCCCAGAAATCTGCCAAAACATCTACAACACTGTTACTTTTTCCTGTAGCTACTTTTGCCTACCCTTGAAGGTAATTTTCTGCATTTTTAGTGCTTGGCACACTGAAAATGCTCAATAAACATTTGTTGAACTGAATTATTCAATAGAATCCAGAGATAATGAATCTAACTCCTAGTTACATGCTCTTACCATTATTCCAGAGATTTTCAAATTATGCACTATGGAATTTCACTGGACGTAAAGGAAGACAGAGCCCCTCACCAGAGCAACTCCTTCTTATCTCTTCTGTATATCCAGCAATCAAGTTCAGTTTTGTTCTGAAAAATAATTATTACTTAAAAAGTTTTAACAACTTTTTCATTATATTTCTGTGGGGACGTATTAATGGGGGAGGAATAGGGGAAAGAGGTCCCTTCCAAAGAAATGAAGTTAAATATGTCTGAATATGGGGACCCAAAGGAATTCCAAGTATTGTTTTCATCAGAAGAGATAAAGATTCAAGACTTTCTCAAAAGAAGACTCAGCTGAAACAAGTTTATAAGAGCAATAGCTCTGAGATTGCCAATTTGGAAAACAGCCAAGTACTACTAAAGACTTCCCTCCATTCCCCAGGTTTATTTTCAGCAACATCCTTAAGCTAATGTGCCTTCCCCACACCATACTGCAACATTGCTATACATGAGGCAGAAATAGAAACCTCACTAAACAAAGGTTCTACAATTAGCAGAGGGCCATGACTGTGGAACACTTTAAATTTCCATGCCTGGGGAAAATTAGTTTTTCTGGGTAACACCTCATAGAAATACAATTAATGGAGTTTTCTACTAAAGTAGGCTAATAAATATACAAGGAGATGGTGTGAAGTGGCATATTTTGAAAAGTTGGGCTGAACTGTATTTGACACAGGCTCCCCTAGAACTGGCTAGTCAAGACTTGCTTATCTTGTTAGATTTCCTCTTTGTCTAAAGACTTGGAATCTCTAACTTTACTTCTTATTTACCTCTCCCCACCTTCTCCCTACTACTAAATAAGAAAACAATAATTAGGCTCTAAGAACATGGTACGGTCAGCATTTGAACCCTAAACATTGGAAGTCTTCACTAGTTCCTAAAATCAGACTTGATATCACCTCCCATAAGAAAATTCACTTAGAAATAAAGAAGCTACACATAAACAACTAAATTGAATTGAATTGCTAAAATAATTGGAGGTGTCCACACAAATAAAAACTTGTCAGCTTTTGCCATGGAATTTTTTTATAAAATACAATGTAAGCACAGGATTAATTTTTCAAAGGCTCTTTCCTTATCTCATCATTCAACTACCCGATACACTTTCTTTCCTTTTTTTTCTGCTGAACATTTTCTGATTACAAATGTAATACCAGCAAAAATAACTGGAATAGCACCTAGTCTTGTTCACTTCTGAAATGCAGGAGTGTAGGAGTGTCTGCCGTATACTGGCTTGCAATAAATATATACTGCATGAATTAACTCAAACTGTAAAGAAGAAAACAAAAGTCACCTACAGTATGGCCATCAATAAACAGCTATTGTTAAAAGTTTTGGTAGTTCTATCCAAGGTATTTTTCTTGAGCTGTGCATTTATGATTAATATGTTGCTGATAGAGGTATGGCCATACATAATTTATGACAAAAGAAGAAAAAAACAAACAAACTCATAACTGAATCTCTTAAAAGCCTCATCTCCTCATAGGTTGGCCCATCCTCCCGAAGAAACCTCACCTGGACCGGGTACCTGTCTAGTTAACCTGTGGAGTAATTTGTGGTCTCCAACCAAGGGCTCTAGAACTAATGTCCACATGCATTACAGTTGGCCAGTGTCAGAGCTCAAAACATTGTTCATTAACTTTATAAGCATCCTTCTGGAACTCAGTACAGTTTAATCAGAATTGTACTTGGCACCATAGGTGAATGCCAACCACTGTAAAATAAATTACTAACTTCACTTTTATAATAAGTATAATAAAATGTATCTTCTTGATCAAGTTACAATGGTCCTCGGAAGAACATCTAGGAAAGGAAATGTGACAGCTGGGGAAAGACCACAGCTTGGGGTAGGAATGTACTGGGTTTCAAAGCTGCCTTTACCCTTTTCTAATTGTGTGACTTGGGCAAATGATTAAACAATGCAAGCCTTCAATTTCAGAACTTAAAAATGAGAATAGGAGAACTGTCTTCACAGGGGTGTTGTACAAATTAAATGAAGTAAAATTTGTAAGTGGTCTAACTATAGTAAATTCAACTTGAGTATAATAAAGTTTAATAAGCAATTTTTTCAACATTCTGCTAGCTGTTATATATAGGAAATTTTGTAGACAAAGTTCTTTCTTCCCACTGCATAAAGATATTGCACACTTTTCTTCAAGAAAAATAGAACTCTGTCAATTATTATAAAAATTCCATCATAATTAGCTTCCACATAATACTTTCCATTTTTTTTGCCTGTGACCTAGAAAGTGACTTAATTGTCTTTTTTCTTATTTTCTTTTAATACTGTAAAGATGCCTTTAGAGTAAATAATTCAATTCAAAACTTATTTTTTGAAAGCACAAGGTTGGTTTATTCCTGTAAAGAGAATACAAAAAGTGAAAATGAGTTGCGTCATATTCCCAAAGAGGAAGAAGAGAACTAGCATTTAACAAGCATAACAATGTGTCCCAGACCTTGTGCTAGATGCTTTTTAATTAACTAATATAATTTCCACAACAACCCAGGTGAAATAAAGATTATTAATCTCAATCAGTAAATAAGCAAATTGAAGCTCTTGGCCTTTAGTTACCTGAGGAAGTCATTTGGTTGAAATTCAAATCCAGATCGAAATATTGACCTTTTTCCATGCCAAAGGAACAGTTATTCCAAATACCATTTGGGATAGAACTTTCTGAGCTATATACTTTGTGACATACTTCTGGGAAGAAATTAGCACCAGAGACAAAATGTCTCAACGCATTTCTAGCAGACCTAAGTGTGACTGAGACCCCCTGGAGTTAGCTGCTCTGCCACCCAGTGGCCATCAATCAACTGTCTAAAGTCTTTTGACCTGCCATCCTTAAAAATTTTGTTTGGAGTCTAAAAATGATTACTAACAACTCTCTTTTCTTATAAATGTCTCTACTAAGACAAATCTTTGCATTGGTATTTTAGAGGATTTTCCTTTTAAGTAAAACTGTAATAACATTTTGATACATGCTTACAATTAATTGCCTGAAAAAGATTATTATTTTTTATTAGATCCTTATATCTGAATTTGTGGAGATAGACATGCAGAGACCAACATAATGCTTTTGACCCACAGTTAAAATACTCAATTAGTCAAAGAATAATTAAGTTGCTTATATTGAAAATTTGGATTTGTCTAAAAGCTTCCTGTAGACCCAGCCAGCAACTGACATCCCCAAATATTGGTAGTAGAGGAGCTCTGAGTGTTTCTGACTAATGAAATGTTGAGTCAGGGATACATTTACTTTGGCTCTAGTATGATGTAGTTGTGTGAGTTTCTGGAACTTCCACACATTGTTCAATTATGGCCAATTATGCTAACGCAGAAATGTAGCAGTGATTCTGAGGAAACTCATTCCAGTTTATATGCTGACTCTTTCAGGTGCCAGGCCAGGCACTGTATGGTGAGATGCATCTTCTATGGTGTCCAGCACTAATAATGGAAGAGAAATAAGATCTGAAATACATGGAGCCAGAAACTAGTCTATGGAAAATTATTTTAAAAATTTCAACTCACGTCTGGCACACACTAGGGATTTTCTCAGATTTACAATATTAAAACTGTGCATGACATTACCAATAACGAATAATGAAGCTGAAATAAATTTCTCACAACTATCAAAATAACTTTCAACTAACTATGCTAGAGAGAGAAAAGATTGAATTATTTTTCTATGCTTTCTATGAAATATATTTTAAATATATGAAGAGGTTAAAAAGTTATAGGCAAAAATGTAGGACAAAAATTATGACAGGTGCGTCAGACTATTAATTAATGTTTACTTTTCTGGATTTTGGTTTTCTGTGTATTTTGGAGTTTTAAAATTTGTAAATTTATGATTATTTACTAGCTTAGTTACTTTGTACCTTATTTGTATTCCTAATTTTGTATTCTTTCCTTAAAGAAAACTTCCAAAATTGTGTCTGCTTCCCCTGAGTGGCCATAATGCAACAACACTAATGTGCCAATCAACCTGTGAAATGTCTTACACCTGTTAACTCATAAAATCTTCAAGACAGCTCCATGTACAAGAAATGATTTTATTGCCTTTTTACTGGTAATGATAGCAGAGTTCAGTAAGCATAATGAACTCATCACAAAAGGGACTTGGCTCTCTACCCTAGGTCACTTTGACTCCTAAGGCTGGGTTTCTGGTTTAAAGTTCTCATTCTCATTCAAAGAAGGGTATTGACAGCAATCCTATGCATCTTTCTTTAAGGATTCTCTCTTGATTCAGCACACAAATTTCTTGCCCTTACTGTAACTAACATCTTCTAGGAACTGCCAGCCTAGTTAAAAATAACATATTTTCCATGGTCTCTACAAAGTGTTTAAGGTGCTTATAGTCCTTTAAATGGATGAGAAAGCCACTTATTGTTATTTGCTGCCTCTGAACTTGATTTCAAAATCCCCGTCAGGTCCTGAACTAGTTTCCTTTTGCTTCGGCCCCAGCTTTTGAGTCAAGGAACGAATGGAGATTCTTCTTCAGGGTGAATAGACCTAGCGTAGGCACCTCATTCTATCCTCACTCTGCCCCTCTCTAGGTCATGGTTCAGCATGAAAACACAGCAAATAAACTCTGTGCTGTTGCTGCTGGGGTTATTATTTAGCTATTCTTATTTTTGTACCCAGAAAAAAAACCCAACTGGAGATATCAGGATTTTCTAATTATTTGCCTTGCTATATAAATAAATAAATAAATAAATAAATATATACTTTCTCAGGTGATGGCTATTTGTCTCCCATGCCGGCAGGTGCTGAAATAAGGTAGTGTGCATTTATTGTTCCTCAGAGCCACTTCAAGACCATTTTCTTTCCCACCTCCTTAAAGACTCACAGATTTTTGTCTTACATTGTCAATCCATACTTCCTACTATCTCTCCTTGTGGAAATCATCTGCCACTCTTTGAGAATACTTTTCCAACTTTTCTGAGGAGTTTTGAGCTCTTGGCTTAGGGTAACTTTTATCAACATGACTCCCAACATAATTATTCAAAATTACAGAGATAATCTTTCTAAGACCTTCGGCTCTGAGTTCTTTGATCTCTACCTTCAAAGTTGTTTTCTCCCAGTCTACCTCACTCATGTATACTCTTTATCAGTGACTGCAAATCCCCTGTATTCTCCCGTTATCACCGCCATCCATCTAGATCACTCTCTATAAACTCCAGTTCCAGCAATCTGTAGACCCAGATTTCAACCCATTGACCCCAGGATATTTTCACTCTCCTTTCTTCCCTTGTGCCCTCACTTTTTTTTACCTGTATCTTAATGGTCATTATTCTCACCCACTGCACCCTAACTCTCTTACCTCTTGCCTCACTTTTCATAAACCCACAGTTTGAACATGACCCTAGTTAAAAACAATATATCTATTATATATCCTTACTCATGCACATTAACATCACTGGAGAAAAACACAGCTATGCTGGTGACTTCTCTTATTTTAATGATTTCAGTGGACACTTGAGGCTGCCATTCTGTCAAACTTTCTCTTCTCTCCTTTAACATCCAGCACCTGCACTTCTACCACTCTCAGCTGAAATTCTCCTGTCTACCTGGTCATTAAAAATATTCAGAAAAAATTATCCATCAAAACCACATCCACTCACTTATCTACATATGTGCCCATAGCCTCTACACTCTCACTGACACACATACACCACAGAAGATGGATGCACTTCCAGCTAAAAGCAACTCTTCTGGTGAACTAGCTCCCATATCTTATCACCTGCTAAAGGAAACTGCTCAAGGATCTCTATGTAAATCATATAAAGATCTCTAAGGAATATCTTTAAATGAAAATTTAAAAAGCAGATTTCAATCTGAATGAGCCAACAATTGAGAGAATATTCTAGAAGAAGTAAGCTCTTGTAGATGTCTTATGCTTAATATACTTACTTATTTTTGTTATTATTGTTAAATGTATTTACTTGCTCACATATCCATCTACTCATTTTTTCACTCATTACACATTTATTGAGCATTTAGTCTGTGCTAGGAATTACTCTAGATCTGTAGATACAGCAATGAAGAAAGAAGACAAAAAACGCTTGCTTTCCTGGGCTTTCTAGTACAAGAACAGACCATAGACAACACAAATAAGTAAGGTATAGGGTATGTTGGATGGCAATAAGTGCTGTGGGGAAAAAAATGCAGGGAAAGGAGATAAGATAAGGCTAGAAGGGCTGTAGTTTTAAGAGGGTGACCAGGGCAAGCTTATCTGTCATTGAGAAAGAATTGGAAAGCATTCAATATTTATTGAGTAATTGCTACAAGGTATAGACACAAACTCCAAATAATTCAATATAAGTGTATCTACTTATATTGGATTCAGCTCAAATTTTATTCACATTGATGCTGAAGTTTTACTTTTTACCATCTCTAAACAAAATTTATTATACTTATCATTAATTGAGCCCTATTAAGTTCAAGTAACATAGAATTACTCAACCTACTTTATCTCATAGACTCCCCACAGGCAACTAGGAGATAAGTATCACTCTCTAATTCACAAATGAGAAAACAGTTTTTGAAATGTGATAGTGATCAGGCAAGATTATGAAACTGGTAAGTGGCAAAGCCAGAATTCAATGGGGAGACTGTGACCTGGTAGCCTCTTCCTACCATGCACACTGCTCCCTTGGTGATTATGAGAAGCCCAGAGTTCTGACACCGAATAAAGATTCGGTAGGGCCATCCTGTGCTAACAGAGCTATTCTGGCAACATGCAGAATGAACATGGGAACAATGGTAATGCCCTGAAGAAAGTTAATGTTTACTCTTGAAATGTCTCCATCACCTTTAAGCAACATCCTCCTTCCCATGCCCTCTTGCTTTATTTACTTATTTATTTGATGAAACTGGAAGGAGAGATAAAAAGACATAGTGAACTCCTATTGTGTCTGGCCTTAATTAGTATCAAAAACTGCCCGATGAAATACTCTGAATGCATGAGCAGCTAGAAGCCTTTCTAAGCATCACTTAGAAATTAGTGAAAATGTAATGCACTAAATCAGTGGTCTTCAAAATTCTTGTGTAATCTCTAACATAATTTTTTAAAACTAGTTATCCTCTTGTATATTTTTATAATGACATCCAAAATATTTATTTTCATCATAAATACAAAGGATATAATTTTCAGTGCATTATAAAAATACAATTTTAAAATATAACTTTTATAATAGTCTTATATATAACTTTAGTTACATATTAATCCTACAGTAACATGTATGTATATAAAATATAAAATATAACTTTTATATTATATCCATTAGTGACAATAATGTGACTTCATGTTCTGGAAACTCCACTTGTTAGTGGTTCCACAATTTTGGACAAAGAGAAGGTATTTCTTCTTCCACTATATATTGTGAGACTTACCTAATGGCTGTAGAGTAATTGGAGAGTGCCAGACCAAAGTCACCATAGTAGGAAAGTACAAAAAAAAAACCTATGTAAACATTGTACAATGTGTCAGCGGGCTTGGATGATGAAATTATCAGGTAGTTGTCCCTTATTTTGAGCTCCTCTGGAGAAAGGAGGGCCAAAATGGGATTAGTCTTACCTGGAACCCAGTATATACCTGGAACTGTATCTCACTGAGACTTGTTTGTTTGGCAAGAAATTACTTTTAACTACAACTCAGGTGATATCACAAAGAATTCTGATTACAATTAAGTGAGCTAAGTAACAACTGAGGCATTAAATTTATGCATAGTTTATATTTTATGATTTTAATTCTAGATGTGCTCATGGCAGGGAGAGTACATAGGATTTACCTCTGGGGTCAGTCCTAAACAAGTGATTGTGGCTGACAGGAAGGTCAGTGATATAAAGGATTCTGAGGCCACAGCTAGGCTCTTAGAAAAGAGGGTCATGGTTGATGACCTTTGACTCTTCTGGCAGTGAAAGCAGAGAGTTGTAGCAGAGGTGCCTTGTAATTTCCATGCCTAGTATAGGCTATCGTTACTACCGTCAGGTCAGAAAGTGATAATGATGTTCATACACATATCTAGGAAAATCCCTAAGAGTGTGGTACACCCAATCCTGCCATGTCATTTTCAGTTCTATAAGTACATACAATTTTTTTTTGTTGGTTTTTTTCCTAGTAACTGGGCAAATATGAAAATAATCAATTGCATTCTATTAAGCTGTTGCTTAGTAACCAGTTGCTTGATTAAATTTAACTTGCTTTTCTTCATACCAGTGCAGATACAGCTTAAATATCCTTTGAGTGAGTATTTTTTAGGGGTTGGCTTTATTTCTAATCAAACTCTGAAGGGGCCTTTGGGCTCCAGAAAATTTGAAACTATAGAATTACCTTGTTCTTTCCTGGGGCCAATTAACGGGGCAGATTCTTTGCATTCAATCTGAAGCTCTTGTACCTTAGCTAAAGTTTCAACTTCTCTCCCAGCAGTTAGAAACCTATCCCCTTGCACAACAGAAACTAAGCCTGAACCTCAGGCTTACTGAGCTGAATAGACCTTGGCGCCAGTCTCCAAATATTTATGTGCAGAATATCCCAGAAAGTGCAGTTTCACTCTCTCCCTTTCATACGCCGTGAAAGGAAGTGAAGGAGGTGTGCCAGGTTGTTATTCAGCTGCAGTATTTAATCAAGCATTGCCAGGGCCCTTCTGAAATCCTCCAGCTTCTCACTGGAGAGTAAAAGCAAAGAGAACACAGGATGGAAACTACTTAATGGAGAAGGCTGTCAGGATTACCCAGGATCATATGGCCATTCTCAGATAGGGCCCAGTTATTCCCCAAACTCCTGAAAGTCAACAAGAAACCCCATCTCAGTCCTGGTGATTGTTTCCACCTTAACGCTTTACAGCTTTCTCAAGGATGCCAGTACACATTAATTAATTTACGTTGTGTTAAGTGTGACTTTTTATAAAACTAATTTCAGTGCAGTATAGACAAGGCCCCTCACTAATGACCATACTACAATTTCTCCATTCAGGTTTTAAGTGCACAGATAGGACATCCTCCTATGGAAAAGAAAGGTTTGTTTATTAGGTGGGAGAACAACGTGGGGCTGGTAGAGCAACAGGTGCAGGGGATGACTCATTTGGTTTCCTCACCAGCAAAGGGGGAACCAAGTATGTGTCAGAAATCCCTGATGCACCAGGGGACCAAGTCTTTGTCCTTTTTTCACTTAGGGCAAGAAATTCAAGCCCTTTGTTTTGCCATGGCCCAAGAGAACTAGCCTGCCCCAAAGTCAAAATGACCAACCTATGAAAGCCCGAGGGTTGGGCTTTTTTTTAAAAGCCTGAATGGGGTGATATCTTCCTGCTGACAGCTGAGAAGCAGGTCAGTCGGGTTTTTGGGTGCTCTATTACACAAGAAGGACACAGCCAGCTCCACCTAATTTTGTTTCTCTGGCAACCTCCTGCTCAATGGGACGTTGTCACACTTAACCCATCTGTGTTCTCTGAAGCATGTGCGCTCATTCCAGTCAGGATAGCTGAGATATTTTAGTTCCTGTTTGTAAACACCTCCGGACCTGAAGGTAAGTGTGGGCTTGGTTAGCAGGATCCCCCGACCTCATTCCTCCGTTCCTCCCTCCCTCCCTCCCTCTCTCTCTCTCAATCTCTCTCTCACACACTCACAACATTCTCTCCACTTTCTCTTTCATTTACTTAACAAAGATAATCAAAGCAGGCTTAACTTTTGATGGAACAGTCTGACAAGTAGCTACGGAGACCCTTGTAAAAACAGGTAGTTGTTTCATTAGTAATTACCTTCCAAAGGAGTGTTTGTGCTGTTAAGTGAGTTAACTTTAAGAATGATTGCCAAATTTGCTAGACAATGGAACCAGCTGAAGAGTTAAAGATAAAGAGTTTCCTTAAGTCAGATCTTAGCAAAATTTTCTAAATATTTAAAGTGGAAATAGTGGCATGAATATAAATAGAATATTTATATTTAAATTATGCATTTGCGCTTAAAGGTTCTTGCTAAAGTATTAGATATTACAGTTTTTGAAAAAACAATCTTCTAATACAATGAATTATAAGCATATATATATATATATATATATATATGCATACACACACACACACATATATATCTTTTCCAAAGATTTTCTTAATAAAAAAATGGCAAAATTTGTATATAATTATTTTACTTAGCATGATATGTGTATGTCTAACACTCACTGGAAATCTAAAAAGCTAAATGTCATTTGCTACAGAAGACATTTCATGGAATGAAGATGTGGATAAAATTTCTTAAAATTATTTTTAGTCTGTGGCTAAGTAAGGCTCCTTTTATTGAAGGTATGTCGATTTGCTGTTTACCCACTTTCTGTTTGATCCATACTGGCTATTTCTACAGAAAGTGAAACACAATAGAAGGCTGAAAACCACATACTTGAGACTTTGGTGAATTTGGGTCCAGAATATTTCTTTTGGAGATACAGTCTTTCTAAGGCTGATGCTTTTCCACCTAATTATTATTTCAGTATTGAAGTTTATGACTGAGAACACCCAAATTAGGGATTATGGCACTCTATATATTTTTCCTGGATTTATGATTCTTCAGTCTTTATATGAGAATGATGTCCACAGACTTTTGACATTTTTTTCTCTCTGAAGGAAAGTCATGTTTTTATTTTCCTTTTCTTTTTTATTTCTTATTAAATCAAATAAAAGTGAAACAAAATGCCTAAGGTCCTCAGGTACAATCCTCCTTTCCAGCTAGTTAAGTTTTCTCACTCTTTCAAAAACCTCTTATAAAAGAGGCATTTCTAAAAACATGATTTAGTATGCTTTCCTTTACTGTGGCTCTTTCATTTAAGGAAAAGAAAAACATTGTCCAAGATTACTGTCCAGAGTAATACTCAAGGTCTGCCTGGGATATGGGCTACGTATCAGACTGAGTTTCCTATGACAAAGACAGGCAAAACCTATATGTCTTCACATGTAGCCTGAGATCTATAATAAGACAAAATCAACTAAGAGAAGTAGCACAACGTATACTCTGTAGGTATTTCACTAGGTAAACATGTTTTTATATTACCTCATGTGCCTGAACTTAAGTTTTTATTTAAAATATCTGATTTTGGTTGGGTTTAGAATGACTGGCATCCTTTGAGATGGACTGATTACCTGACACAAACAGGGCACCTCCTTTTTTTTTTAAAGCTTGTTATAAAATGAGTATGACTCAGTTACAACTGGAAGCCTGGGCAGAATAATTACTTTGTGCATTTAAAGGACAGCAGACTTATGCACAAAGTGGTTTTGCTTTCCTTAGTGGTCACAATTGTTTTTCTTCTCTTTTCCTCATTTACCACCTCCTGCAGCCCTCCTTATAAAAGTAGTAATGTGAAACCACTTTTTTAGTTCCAACACTAAAGACAGGGAGAAGTAGTATTTGTTTTCTCTGTGTACAGGTATTATTTAAATCCACAGTGAAACTCATTTTAAAAGTTGTTAAATATTAGAAACAAACAAAAAAACACATTTCAATATATACAGAAATGTTTAGAGTCTGTGTTTAAGGTATCACAAAGTATATGGAAATCCTCCAATTTCTATTCCCTTTATAATAACTCCTATATTAGAAATTTTTCAAGTCTAATGATCTTAGCTCTGTTCCTATGTCATATCCTCAAAATTCCTCTTAGGAGTTCCCATGTAAGGGCAAGAAAGGGCAAAGAACAGGAGAGGGAATGATGCTACCTGGTTCTCCTGATTTCCTCTCCCTGTATAATTTCACTTTTCTTTCATCCCACCTTCTGTCTGCCTGGTTGACAGATGAACTTGGGCACACAAAGAAGCATGCCATCTATCACCCAGTATAACTTTAGCTTTATATAACAAATATAGAAGACAGTTTAAATATTTAAACTCCAGAGATGGAGAGCAGAGAAGAGGAAAATGCAGAGAAAGAGTACAGAATTCTTTTATTGTCCTCTGTACCACCTCCATTAGTCTTTGCTATTTACAACATGATTTGTTGAATTCAGAATGGGGTCAATCTTCACCAAATTGCCTAGTTCTTGCTTTAGCAAAGTCCAGGACTGGGGTTGTGAACAGCTGATGTCTTCAATTTCTGGCTGCTTCTATCCCTTTAAGATGAAGGGACCTTTAAGAGGTATAAACGGCTTCTCTTAGAAACCAGGTGGGGAGCAGAAATAAAGTTGTCCTCCAATGCCATGCCTGGACAACTGGAATAGACCAATATTCACAAAAGCCTTACCCACAACTGTATTAATTTTGGACGAAACTGCAAATAGTATTCAACATATCCCATTCCTCTCTTCCCTTTCTCTCTTTTCCCTGGAGATAAATTATATGAAGAAACAGAAAGCTTGGCTCATTTGGGGTATTGATTCCTTAGGTTTTCAAGTTGCAACCAGAAATTGGTTGAAGGGTAGAGGGATTCCCTCGGTGGTTCAATGTTACAGGCAAAGTGAAGCAGGAACAACAGAACTCACTTTGTTGACTCATGATATGTGTGGGTTCTCATTATGGGAAGGGAGCGAAAGCTTGGTGCCACGTTCCTCATGTAACATTTTAAGAAAAATAGAAGAACACTGAGGGGCATTTTTTCCCCTTCTGGTGACTAATTTATTAGGAAGGGAAAATAACTAGAAAGCCTAGACAGGGAAAGCAAATCAAACTGATTTGATGTCAGGGGGCTGAGTATAATTATAAAATACTCAGATCGCTGAGAGTAGATAATGAAAACGGCTATATTGTTTGCTATGAACCTGACAAGAGTTCACAGGAGAAAGATGTTTCTGAGAAGGTATGTGGAAATATTTTTCAACTAAACTGAACTGTATTTGAAATGTGTTATTTTAAATTTCAAACTTAATGAAATATTGGTGAACTGTAGGTTCTGGAGATAATCACTCCTGTTGTGTTAATGTCAGTCTGTAAACTACATGGTGAAGGTTTCCATCTAGAACCCGTAGCAACAATTTTGGGGATTTTCTTAAAATAGAAATGAATATATGGGGTATTTGTACTGCCGGCCTTGCTTTTTAAGTAAAATTTTCTTCAGGGATAAGCATAGGAAATAGAAGATAGTGTCTCTCTGAAACCTTGGAAACCTCAGGATGTACTGCTTGCTAAAAGCTTTTGAAGAAAAATCTTATATTAGGATATATTACAGATACATGTAAGAAAACATTAAACAAGGAGGTGGGGCACTTAAAGTCAAAAGATAATCAGAGGGAGAATGCACAGGCTCCTCAGACCCTAATGAAAAATCATCAAGGATGAAAATAATTGTAAAAATTCTCAGAGAGTTTTTAAGAAATGTTAAGTAATACTGCACTTAACTAATAGCACTTGTACCTCCTCCTTTTTCTTATCTGTCAACTGGGAGGCTTCTAATGAAAAATAAGCTTGACGGTCCTATCTGAAGAATATGAAATCAGTTTTCAGACTGATTGCTTGAGGATGGATAGTCTGAGGCTTTTTTAAGAATTTTTTTTTTCAATCAAAAATACTTTAAATTTTAACACTTAGGTTGCAGTCAGCAGACTTGGCATTCAGTGTTTTTTAATTCAGTAGTTTCCATTACTAGCCACTCTGAACCTCAGTTTCTTCATCCGCAAATGAAGCTGTTTTTTTTTTTTAGTCTCAGGGATCACTGTGAAGATTAAGTGGGATGATATTTTAACTTTATGGACTATGACACTTATAGAAATGTTATTGTGTTTTAATAAGAAGAAGTAGAAGGTCATGTCTGTTCACTGCTTTCTTAAGGCCAGATATCACTCAGACTACTTTTACCTAAATCACTGCATTTAATCTTCAGAACAGCACTGTGAAGTCAGTATGATTATTATTATGATGAGAAAGCAACTGCTTATTATGATGATTGTTTTTCA
Source organism: Smutsia gigantea (assembly GCA_032199065.1). Taxonomy (NCBI): domain Eukaryota; kingdom Metazoa; phylum Chordata; class Mammalia; order Pholidota; family Manidae; genus Smutsia; species Smutsia gigantea. The sequence goes on along the minus strand of JAVSCE010014343.1, from coordinate 114,389 downwards.
TCGTTATTTGTGGCAGGAGCCAGAATTTTAATGTAAATTGAATTTCAAAACCTTTCCCCCAAATACTCCTGTCTCTGAATTGTGGCACTTTCACACTTAAAAGGCAAAATGTGGTGCCTGGGTTGGAGGTCAGGACCATGGTTTCAACCCCCAACTCTGCCACCATCTAGCTATGTAATTTTTCTCACAAGTAATCCAGATTCTTCATCTACACAGTAAGGGAATACAATTAAAGACTGTCCTAAAATCTAATGTCTTTCTTGGGATTAATAGGAAGAAGGGCACTGTGAAGTGAGAAGTATTGTAAAAAAGGGATATTAATTTAAAATTCAAGAAAACTCAAACTAGGTAATAAAATGTTTTCAAGTGGAGTTCCTGATAGACTCACTTTTAAATGGTCTGTTTAGTGTATAATCAGTTACATCATTTTTATAATAAATATGCCAAATTGCATATTTATAAAGAACATGATTTTAATAGGTTGAAGATATCATCCAGCTCTACATGCTCTACATTTGCAATATTTTAAATTTTTTACTTAGCAGTACATATATAATAGTGTGTGTGTGTGTGTGTGTGTGTGTGTGTGTGTGTGTGTGTTTCCAACTCATCCCAAACTAAATAATCTTTGAAATAGTGCAATAGGGATGGCTGGATTGACAAAGTTTTCCCATGGCATTTCCCTAGAAGAAGGAAGGAAGAAATATTATATAGAAAGTAGCACTCAGTGACTCTAGCTTTGTATGGAATCCAAAGAAAACAAACTTTTAGAATATCATCTCAACTTCATGTCTCCAGATTTTTATCACTTAAAAAATGTAGATCCATTAAGGAAACTTCCATACTTCATTTAATAATTCTTTGATTATTTTCTATTTTCTTTCAGATTCCCCTTAATCACACCAAAACCAAAGAAGGCTACCATGCTGACCTCAGCTAAAATTCTGTTGATTTTAGTTTTGTTTAGTTTACTACTGTCTGGAAGCCATGGAGGAAAAGTTCTAGAAAAAAACAGAACACAAAGCATGGCAAAAGGCCTAAAAGCACTGGGAAATGAATCTGTTCCTTTGGAAAGTGAAGCAAATTTAAACTCAGATAAAGAAGACGAAGAGACCTCTAATCCCAAGATAAGAAATTTCTCTTTTTGGGATCCATCAAATAAAACCCATGGGACAACAGATTTTTTCTTTGGTAATCTGTCATCATTCAACACTTCTGGGAGTCCAAGGCCCACACCCATGACTCCCATAAGCCCTCCCTTGATCCATAACTTTGTTTCTAAATTACCTTTGAACTCATCTGTAACAGCACATCCCAGTGTTACATCTGCCATATCTCCAGAAATGTTCCCTTGGTCTTTGGCTAATGACACCATGAAAACTCCTGACAACAATTCCATTACAGTTAACATGCTCCCTCCAGCACGAAACACTGTGTCTGTGAAATCCACAACAGAAGTAGATGGATGGCTTACCACACCCAGTGACAGTAATACTCCCTATCAAGAAACAACTCCACAACCTACTTTAAAATTCACCAATAATTCAAAAATATTTCCAAATGCATCAGACCCCCAAGAAGGTAAATATAAGTGGATTTAACTTTACTTTTGTGTAAAACTGAATCTCCAGGTAAGTCATATTGATTGCATCTAAGGAATGTGCGGTATTGATAACAGTCCGAGGAGACTGATGGCACAGCTGGTTCTCACTTCTTGGGGGCAACCATGCATGAGGGATTCTAGGCTGAAGCCCAGATACACTACTCATTACTAAGAGGAGCGCAATGAGACAAGGAGACAAAATGAGAAGTAGGTTAGGTTGCCAAGAAACAGAGACTGAGGGAGTGGTATGGTTTTGAGTAACAATCTTCACTGAATCTTAGAAAGACCTAGAAACTCCACATGCTTTTAGGAATACTATACAATTGAACTTTAAAAATGTATGTGTGTGTGTTTTAAACATTGAATGAAATAAGGGAATTTATTCATTATCTGATACCACAGTATCATGGGAAAATAGAACACTGCTTTATTTTTAAAAATCGAAATAAACTCAACAAAGGGAAATACTCCTTAATTTTTGGTTTAGTACTTCCTGAACACCATAAAAGTGGAATTTAGCAGTATCACAAGAAAATTATATTATGGGGACATTTTTATGTTTCATTCAGGGATTATGTCAAGCATCAAAACAGAAGTGGAAAAGATCTCTAATATTTAATGAAAATTCATTATGTTTTTTCAGATTTCACCCTGTTTTTGTTTCCCAGAAATTAAAAAAATATATTTCTTCCCCTATGAACTCATTGATTTCTAATATAACTTACAAATTATATTGATGATATAAACATCAAACCATATATACAAATTCCTATTTGGAGGTTGTTGTTACTGTACAGGAAAAGTTTTAAATCTTGGAAATTAGGCTTTATTATAAAGCACTGTCACCAGTATATTATATACACATATATTTTCATTTTTTCTATAGATTTAACACATCCTTTCATTCATATATTCTTTGATATTCCATCAGAACTATTAAAAAAAATACTTTCTCTTTTCTCTCTCTAAACCCAATATACCTATCGAAGATTCTGAATACTTACTTTCCATTGGTTTTTACTCAAAAGAAAATTTGGTTAACCTGCTTTACTTTAATTTTAGTAATAATTTTACTACACATCTGTTCTCTATGTGCAAGGTATGTAAACATCATGCTTTGGTCTATTTGTTGTACTTGGAAATAATCTCGTATCAGAATATATCACTTTTTCCTTATAGTGCCTTTGCACTTGGGGTTTTCTGGGTTCATTTCCTATTACCCACTTATTAGTCCCATTAGCTTTTTACTTTCTGAATTAGTATAACAAGCTCAAAAAGTTCATTTCATCATTAAAGTTCATTAGAAATTCAGAGTTGATTCAAAGTTTATTCAACATAGAAATTAGATCTTGAAGGAATATACGTGGCATTTCCATACTATTGGTGTTAATAAGTAATGAGCTACAGTTATAAACTAAGACTTAGAAGTACTTCAAGGTGATCCAAAATTTTAAGTGTGGTTTTATTAGGAAGTATATTTGCCAATATATCCCAAATACTCAGTAGTTGATTAAACACTCACACACAAAACTATCACTATCTGTAAAATATTTTTCTTTTTTCTCTAGAAAATAGAAATACAGGAATAGTATTTGGGGCCATTTTGGGTGCTATCCTGGGAGCTTCATTGCTTAGTCTTGCTGGTTACTTGTTGTGTGGAAAAAGGAAAACGGATTCATTTTCCCATCGAAGACTTTATGATGACAGAAATGAACCAGGTAAAAGAACTTTCAGAACTTCACTGGCACACGGTGGTTTTTGTTAAGTGAGGATGCTAATGTTCACTACATTCTGTAGAAGGGATTCAGAGATTCAATGACAGAAACAGACTAAACATTTATTCTGACCTACTCTTTTTCTCAAAGAGTATTACCAAAATAATTATGAACCTATGAGAGTGAAATTTAAAAACCAATGGAACTGTTGCTCATTGCATCACAATTAGTTTTTAAATGATAACCTCAGAACCTATAAAATTGGAAGATAAAGGTATGATGTTAAGAAAAAAAATGGCCAGTTTTGTTAGCAAGTAACTGCAGAGCCATTCTTTGCCTTGGATCTCCTAGTAGCAGTAATTTAAACAATTTAATCTGGCAATCTTCTAAAGTTTATATAGGTACAGTAGCCCTCTATTAATAATCTTAATGGCTTTCTAAAACAATCTCTAAAGAGTTGCATATTTAGGTACACAAAGTCACAAGATACATTAGTTCAGGAATTTTCCACTCATATGATGGAAAAGACCTACCATAATATCTATGAATGAGAAATATATCTGCTAAAAATAAAGCACTGACTTTGATCTTAATAATATGGTATTAATTAGAACAGAATAGAATCACTTCAAATGCTTGACTCTTCTCAGGAAATAAAATCTGTTTTTGAGTTTACAAGGAACTCTTGTTTTCATAAAAAATAGTTAAATGTCCCTGGATGGTCCCATTGATAAGGTCTTGTTGATTTTTGAAAATTTCAGATCATGACTAACATATTGTTCATATTCAGAACAAAATCCATGTAAATTTAACTGAATCCTGTTTATGGGCTTCTAGAAATCCATGTAGAATGAAAAATGGCACTTTTCAAAATTAAAGGAAAATATTTCAAACAACAGGGGTTCCCAATCTTATTTTCTTAACCTCAGAATCTTTTCTGAATTCTGTAATCACAAGCAAAATCTCAGTCTATCAAACTGATACAATCTAAGATGTTGCGATTGTGGCATAAGAGAATAACTCAATCATACCCCTCCCCCCTCATTTTACTCCTTGAAGACAGCTTTGAGAAACCTCCCAAATTCTTAAGGTTCCTGGGACACCGGTTGTAAAAAGATGTCTTAAGGAATAGGCAGGATATGAGAATACATAACGGAATAATTAGACTACTAATCTGATTAGTAATTGGTGACTGCTTTAGTATTAAATGATACCTCATACATGCCAAGTTTTCTTTGAAAATAAATTCAAGTCCATAACGAAACAATAATTAGCTCTTTGTTGAAAAAGGAAAAGAAAAAGCCCCCTATCATCAATCAGAAAACTTCAGATGGATGATAACTTAAATCTGTAAGAAGGAAACACAGGCTTTTACAAATAGTTTTCTTCTATCTCCATTTTCAATGGCTCAAGAATAAAGATATTGAAATACTTGGCAAAATAATGATATTCATTTTCAAATTAATGCTCTTCCCTTTAGAAAAATATGTCTTTTACACCAGAATTAAAAATTCTGAATATGTTAACAAGGCTCTGAATTTGCAAGATTCAAAAGTCAGTAAGACGTATGTCTACCTTTCTTGATACAAAGTATTGCTATATTTTTGTTGTGATCTCTCCCTTTTTTCCTTTTTTATTTCATCCACCAGCAGTGAAATGTTGGAAATTAAACTATTCACTTGGTCTTACAAAGAAATGTAGCTTGGAAAACATCTACTTACTTAAAATTTCAAAACTAATATCTGAGAAGCTCATATAAAAGATGGACCTACTTACTCATCTAGAACAATTTCTACAGTCTGGCAGGTGCCTGAGTAAGCATTTTACAGACTGTCACTACAAAACATTTTATTCTGTTACTCTTTTAGTTCTGCGATTAGACAATGCACTGGACCCTTATGATGTGAGTTTTGGGAATTCTAGTTATTACAACCCAACTGAAAATGATTCATCCTCGCCAGCAGGCCAAGAAAATGCACGTGATGGCATTCCTATGGATGACATACCTCCACTTCACACCTCAGTATAAAACTAACGGATTCAGATGGTAAAACGTTCCCCTACATACTGGCCTTTCCACGAACCCATCTTCCTAAAGCTGAAGCAAGATCGCCGTCATGTGGTTTGTGCCACAAAGCATTGAGGCCAGGAGCAGAAACCTAGAGAGGATAAATCACCCAGGTTTCCTTTCTTACCATTTTGGTTGTGCTGAAGCATCTACTGAATAATCTGAATTTGTATTTTGATCTTTCTTTTCTCAGTAGGACATGTTTGTGGAATCAGATAAAACTAAAAGATTTCACCTTGATTGCTCTGCCTGATCATCTAATCAAAAATCTTTCAACAAAAATAGGGACCCAAAACTACATTTTCCATGTTTTTTTGTACAAAAAACAATGGATTAACTCTTCATTGTCCCTGCTATTGTCCTAATGCCTATTGTCAAGAATGGCATTTTCTTGAAGGAAAACTAGAAATGATTTTTAAAAAAAATTTTTACTTAAAGCAAGAAGGAGAGTATGGCACAGAGCTTCTGTTCCAGTGAAATTAAGGTAATGCAAGTGAGAGACCTATATTCTAGTACATTTCACATTTCTGTATCAGCACATACATGGTCAGCCGCTCAAGTTGCCAAGTTTACAATGACTTTGCATTCAACAAGGCCACTGTAGGAAAGCTGATCCTAACCAGGAAAGTAATCACTTCTCTTCAGAGGGTGAGGATCCTAGCCCATCTGATTTAGTCTAGGCCTCAATAATTGGGTGCTCTAAAAACTCAATGAGAAAACATGGTGAAAACATTAGTCAAAGCATATGCCTATACATAACTTTCAAGATGTTACATGGGAACGAGATTTATTATGTATTAGACATTGCTGAATCACATATAGGATAGATTCTGCATCTCTAAAGAAATTCTGCTTAAGACTTAAAAAATAGATAAATGGAACTATTAAGCAAACAAAAAGCTTTCTGAGCATAATTTTCATCACAAGTGTGAAAATATAGGAGGCTTAATTTGGGTTCTAGTATGTTTCAGTTTTTAATTACCACCCGGTCATTTGGGCAGGAAGAATGTACTCCTTAGTATAGGAGGATCAAGGCTTTAGGGATTAGAGGATTATATTAAGAATCAAGTTTCCAAAGGAGCAGTGAATGTGCAAACAAAACAAGAGATTTTATTGTTGAATTGATACATGGGGTGTGCATGTGTGTGTGTGTGTGGGTGTGTGTGTGTGAGCACACACCTGTCCGTATGAAGAAATAGGGTAACTGTGTCAGAAAATGGGGGCTAGGAAGAAAGAAGGACATACTTACCCCATATTGCCATAAAAATAGCAAAGAAGACTGTTCCTCCGTTATCAAACAAATATGTCACCTTAATGGAAAACAAACAAAAACATTAGTCACCTTGTTGATTGTAATGATCCAGTGATTACTGTTTGCATTTAGGTACTATGCTTTTTTTTCCTTGGTGGAATCCCAGTATTTTATAGTTTGTAAATACCAGATATGCGATCCTTTCATGGGTCCTGCAACTGTTTCATGTGATTTTTTTTCATGGGGAGAGATGAGGGATCAAAATGTTTCCCCTTTTCTTTCCTCTTCCCTTCTGTTACCTTTGGATTCCACCTTCATTTATGCTTAGAAGTGGTTCTAGCACCCAACAGTGTTTGTGGGCCACAGATAGTCATGCTACAGTGCGAGCTGTAAGAAGTTAGCTTTTCAGTGGAGACATGCCCAGTTGCACTTCTCATTAGCAGAATTTTCAGGCCTGGGGAAGGTCAACATGCAGAATACCACCAATGAAACAGTACTTGCAACGGGAAGATATCACAGTGCTAGTCTTACTCTCTACACCTTTCAGAATGTGCCACGGGTGCAGTAATGGCTATTTAAGAGGTAATGAGTACCATCTTTAAGTTGTTTTTAACGAGTTTCATAAATCACTGAACATTCAAGATAGAGTCTGTGTTTTTGATAAGACATTGCTTGAAATTTATAAGAATATGATGTTACTGAATACAATATTCAGGGTTGCAAGATTGTTTGATTTTATAAAATGTAAATTCAGTTTGCTTTTGCTTCTTTTCATTTGCATAATGTTACTATCTTTATACATACGTGAGGGAGATTAAAGCAATACAGCCAAGGCAATATATGTTTGGCAGTCACAAAAATACCAGACACTAGAGAAAATAAGGGCATTATCCTCACAGAAGAGACAGGTGTATTAGGGGTTCAAGAGCATTAGTAAAAGGAAAGTGGGGCAGAATGGTGTCTTTGCTCAGTCTTCAATCTAGAGGGTGTTCAATGGGACATTAAAACAACACTAATGTGTATTTTAACATCTGGAACACATTGCAGTACAATATGTAAAACATAAAGGTAGGATGTATTTTCCTATGCTGTATCTTTATTAAAAATGTCATTATATGAAAGATGTGTTCCTTTTGAAGGTTTGTGGATAGGGGCAAGATGTCCTAAATGGTTCTAAAACTACTGATTGTTAAGGATTGAGATTTCTAAAAATGTCGTAAGACTTGGCTTTTACAACAATCATTAGTATATATTATGTACAGGAAAGAAAAGGATCATAAAGAAATTCTCCTACAGAGCTCATAAAATTACTCCCAGCAGTGGAATCCAGCTTTTTTGTTTCCAAAGGCATCCCACAGAGACACCCACTGCTGCCAAGCAACTGAACAGCTGTCTGTTTCCTTTATAAACAGACCTAGTACGGGAAACAGAAGGTTAGAACAGAGACTTTACATGTGGGGACTTAAAGGTCACCAAGAAATAATGGCTCTCCTCTGTTCCAGAAGCAGTCTTGCTTTTAGAAAAGTGGCACATAGAAAGCCATACTTAGCAACAGTTTTGTTGCATGGACATGGTTTGTCACAGTTTATGCAATATTTTCTTTAAAAATGCTTTCCATTTTTTTTTCTTGCTAGGTTTGTTTACAAATCTTTCAGGCATTTTTTAACTTCATGCAGTTAAACATTAATTTTTTAGAAACACATCCATGAGACTCAGTGAGGTAAACATGTAATATTCATGTAATGTGACATTACATACATGTAGGGGAGATAAAGCTAGAATGGGAGTTAGGGAAGACATCAGAGCTGGCCATCAGGAGGAGTGTAAAAGTATCAGACATTGTGTTCAATCCACTAAGCTATTACTTGTGGGACGTCTTATGGGAAACCATGGAGACAAGCAATTAGAAGCCTGTGATTATAGCTTGAGTTGCTAAGGGCTTCATTTAGGGTGCTGATGTAAGAGCTGCGAATGAAAATGGGGGAGAGGGAGAAGTGATGGTAGAGCACAATGTGTACGGCTCAAGGTTAGATCCTGAGTGACTGTCGGGAAAATAAAGGGAAGAGGCCTTTGCCTAATAGGAAAGGAATATTGGCTCTATAAAAGAAAACTCCAGATGAAATCTCAAGAAACTTCCCAAAGCAACATAATAGATTTATCTAAAAGCCAAAAGAAGCTTGCTCCATCTACAAACATATATCAGCAATGAATTATTAGAAAAATAGCTTATCTTTATGTATAGAGGGACCAATGCACAGCATTTTATTCGACAATGTTAACGTGAGTAGGAATAATAGCTGAAGACAGAAGTAAACTGAGCTTCAAACAAAGCTGTGTTTGAGCACAAGTTCTCCATTATCTTTGACACCTGATTTTTCTTGGAGAGGTCAAGGTGGCTAGAACTCAATAAACGTGGGTACTGTTTAAGGAGATAAATTCCTTGTTAGGTTGGAAGCTTAAAGTCAATGTCTCCTCTACTGTAGTTGCTAGCCTTCCCTCTAAAATTGTTTTATGGGTTCAGAAAAACATAAGGCTCTGGAAATGGCCGCTTATACTCCATTAAAGCTCCTCTGGGCTAAGGAGAATAAATTGCCTCTTGGGAAGATTCAACCATGCAGACCAGGAAATTGCAGGGGATGAGGGCAGGGAGTCAGAATTTAGGCTGGAGTTCAGCGCTTTCGCACTTCCTAAATCCTTAATTCTTGGACAGGGACGAATCTGTTTAACAACCTATGTGTGCTGGACCTTGTACATCAAACATGGGAGCTTCATCAATCCACCCCATCCCCACCCTGACCCAGTACTTACTTAGGGCAATATCTTTTCAAAATGTGGTGCTAGGAGTCAGAATCACCTGCAGAGCTTGTTAAGATGCAGATTTCTAAGCCTCACCCTTGACCAATGAATCTGAATTTCAGGAATCTGTTTTCCAAAAAAAATGTTCTAGGTGCTTCTGATGGATGTCTTGTACCTACTCTTTGCAGTTTCTTAAACACCATCTGTCCTATTTCTGTTATAATCTCAACATCAGTATACAGTCTGAGGCTCATACTAGGTATTGAATACATGCTTGTTGAACAAGCAAAAAAAAAAAGAAACTAGTAACTATTATAAATAAGGCCAAATTCAAGGGTTGAATAATTTTTAGAATTATACGAAAGAAATAATGGAGTACCCTTCTATCTAATGATTTTATCTTAAGTGAGAAATCCTAGCTTCATGCTGGTGTTAAGTCCTTTTGAATGAGTACAAATATCACTGAATTACTTACTTGCAATAATTCCTCAATTCCCATATTTTTCAGTGTTAAAATTAAACTAGTCATCAAAGAAAATGTTAATGTACTTAAATGTAATTTTTGCCATGGGACAGAATAAATTTTTTTTCTATGAAACACCTCCTGGAAATTATTAAGGGAATAATTATCTGGACACTTATATACTTTTTCAATTATTTATGGCAAATTTAATGTCTTGCTATTTGTTGCAAGTGGTGATTAACTCCATGAAGAATCGACAACTTCCTAGGACACATGACTATGTTATCACGTGACTTGACATCCTAGCTGGATTGGTGTGTTTCTTTAGTAAAAATCTGCTCACTTATTTCTGACACTGCCTATCAGGTAACTAACTTCTAGATATTTAAGTATATAAACTGATACTAAAAGAGAATGGTTTATTTCCATCCAATGAAGAAAAGATAATTTTAATTTTTAAGGTGTAAAACAAGTAGCTACATTTTATCTTATCCACAGGAATACATGTTAAGTCGTATTAAATATTTCATCCTGGTGGGTTTATTTCTTGTATTGTTCCATAAGGCAATATTTTCCTCTGCAAGTTAACTTTCCCACCTTCCTTATAATATTTATTAAGTGAATTCTTTCTGTCATACCTATCCCTATACATACCTTTTCTACTGGGAAAAGGAGGGAGGCAGGTACTGCATAATGACAAAGCCCCCTAGATTTATTGTTTCTTTGGGCAGTTTCTTCACTTTATCACTTTGCCCTTTGTGGATTACCTTTAGGGTTCAGATAATACCAGTGTGTTTTATAAGATTTGTCCCAGTAAAAGTAGAAGCAACATATACATATGGATTTGTTGGTGTCCCTAAGTCTGTCATATGTCTTTGAAAAGCACGGGCTAAAGGAGGAACATGTGTATATACATCTAATAACTGATACACTTGGTTGTTGCAAAAATTGTTAAGGAAATGCTTTCCCAAACAAGACATCTTTGTGGAACATTTAAATGAGTTCAAAACTAAATATATTTTAGAAACTAAACTATAAACAAAACATTTTCTTTATACCATGCATTCAGGATAAAGAATTCAGGAGCCGATTTTACTAAGTTTTGGTCTTGTAGTAGAATATTGAATGGCTTTTGTGATTCTATACCCAGCATTGTCAAAATTAATTGTATAAAGATCTCTACTTCTAAACAAGATGGAGTGACAGAGATCGATTTACCTCCATTCTTCATTCAATGCACAAAATCTACCTGAGTAAAGAACCACGTAAAAGGATTAGAGGTAACTGTCAGCTCACACAGTTAGGAATAACACCTATTCCCACCAGCATGACTGGGCATCCTCATTATTTACTGTGAATTGGGTAGAATACACAGAAAGATCTTGCTCTTATTGTAGGAAAAATTGGTGCCACATGGAGCACTGTAGTGAACCCATCTCACAATCTTGAAAGCAAGATTCAAAAGGATCAAATTATTCTCAAGTAACTAAATAACAATGAGAGGTCTCTACACATCTTTTAGAATAGTTAGAAAGACTGACCATCCTGAGGATTAGTGACTTTATGGAAAACTGGAACTCTGATACCCTAATGCTAATGGGAATAGTAAAATGGTATAAACACTTTGGAAAACAGCTTGGCAGTTTCTTAGAAGATTAACATCCACCACATAATCTAGCCATTTTACTCGTACATATTTATCCAAGAAAAACAAGTACTTGTGTATACAAAGATTTGTACATAAGTACTCATAATAGCTTTATTTAAAATGATAACAACTCAAAACAACCCCAAAATCCATTATTAGATAAATGGATAAAAAGACTCTGGTATAGCCATATAAGGCAATACACTCAGCAGTAAAGATAAGATCTACTGATAAATGTTACAACATGGATGAATCTCAATATAATTATGCTGTGTGAAAAAAGCCACAAAAAAATCACACATAGTATGATTACATTTACGTAAGAATCTAAAAAATACAACCTTATCTATAATGATAGAAAGCAATCTGTTGCTCAAGCACGAAGCTTGGTCTGGGGAAGGGTAGAAAGCAGGGATTACAAGAGGGCATAAGGAAACTTCTGGAAGTGATGGATACATACATTATCATGATTGTGGTGACAAGTTCACAGAACCATACATATCAAAATGTATCAGTTTATACACCTCAAATATGTACATTTTATATGTTAATTATACTTTAATAAAACCATTTTACAAATAAACAATAATTGTAAAATTCAACTTTTCAAACTTGTATCACATTGGAATCACCTGGCAAGTTTAAAAAATATATAGATGGCTGCATTCCAAACTCAAAAATTCTGTTTTAATTGCTGTGGGGTATAGTTAGAATTTGAGGAGTTGAAAAAACCCTTCAGGTGATTCTAATAGGTAGCAATTTGAGTTTTGGTATGTTATTTCATCTTCTCTGTAAAATTATAATTATCTTAATTTCATAAGTCTTCATGGAATATGCAAATTTAATCATTAGCAATAGACTTAATCATTTTCTCCTAAAAAGAATCTAGGTTTCATTCCAAGTGGAAGTCTAAGTCTATGATGGAAATAATCAATTATAAAAACAAAGGAAAGCAAAGATATTCAAATACACACATATTTGTTTTGTAACTGCCACAAAATGATGTTTTGTTCAGTTGTCAAGGATACTGATTTTTGAAACTCTTGGGCACATATAACTTTAGTGAAAAGCAATATCCCAGAGGACTTCTTACTACTGTCTCCTTAGAAAACATAGGGCTCATGGAGCAGAATGTGTGGGTTCACACTTACCTTGGCATAGATACAACTGTCATTGAGTCTCTGCAGTGAGCAGTTCTTGTCACAGAGAGGGCACATGAAGACTTCAGTGGCCATGCAAATTTCTTGGCTTGGGAATTCAAAGAAGAAAAATCAAGTATGAGCCTCCATGTTTAGAAAGGTGCTTACCCCCCAGTGGCCAAGACTGAGGAGTACTGGCAAGGCAAGAGGAAAAGAAGAAATGGAGTGGTGGACGGGTGAGGAAGAACTTAAGACTCCAATTCAAATTTGTAGGATATTTGTATACAGAAATTATTGTTTGCTTCTTCGTTTTTAGAAACTCTGCCAAGATATTTTAATGATTATAGCCCATATTTTAAACTTGTGAGACACTTAGGGGGCTTTGTTACAAAGCCACTTTTACACATGATTTCTTGGCATGCAGAATAATCTTGGGAGGAACACCCAAGGGGGTTTTAACCAAGCTCCCAGCCTTGCAAATGGCTGAGCTGGAATCAATTTCCTGGGATCTTGCTGCCTTAGAATCACCAAAATGAATAGCATTCGGAACTCATACAGCTTCATAACCCCAATGCAGTCAATCAGTGCAGTATGTTCTTTGGAAATGCGAGGGAATTGATTTTTATTTTCAGTGCCTTGACATACACTGTCCTAATGACATGACATAGTTTTTATTTACTGAAATATATTGTGTATTAAAATATAACTTTGTAATATTTGTCTTCAGTTAAAAAAGAACCTCAGCGTATATTACAATTTGACAAGAGTAGGGCATCACTAGCAATTTCCCAAAAGCCTCACAGCCTGAGAGTTCATAGCAACCTGTTTTTAATGTTTTGTGCCTTTAGCTGTCAGATGTGGCCCTTCCCCATTCAGTATCCCTGAATAAATTGTCTTTAAGTAAATCTGCTCTGGAAAAGTTGAAAGTAATTTAAAGGCTTTTGAAATTATGTCTGGAAATGCAGCTGTTAATAAAAGTTTAATGGGTGGTATTTATAGTAAGATGTGCTGTTTCAAAAATATATACTCTAAAATGAAGCAAAAGACAATGCATGTGTATTTCAAATACTGTATGCAATCTCAAGCCAAAGTGGGAATAACTAGTAAATAATAATATGATGTAGTAATACAGTGCTTTACAGTGGGTGAAGATGGGTTCCTGTCCATTAAGGTTAGTACTCACTGCAATCTCCTGCAATAGTAATTATCTCTACAATTGAGAGCTAAGTGATGTTTAAGTGATTTACTCAAGGTCACATGGCTAACAAGAGATATGTCAGGGATTTGAGTTTAGGTTTATCTGAATTTAGGTCCAGTTTTCCACCAACTATAACATATTTAAAAGAGGGATGTTTATTTTACATTAGAAGAAACTTTACTATAAAAAATTAATTTATTAATGACGATATCTAATGGTTCTTATATATATACTGTAATTCTCCCTCTTTCTCACACATCATCTTGCTAGTAATCATCATGTCTACCAGAAGTAAGAGGAAACAGATAAAACATAAATTTTAAGACCAAAATAGATTATACCTCATTTTAGTAATACTATTAATTTATAGGAACAATAATTAACATCTTGAAGGTAATTTTGAATAAATGGGCTTATATCATAATTCATTGTGTTTCAAGAATGATACAGTGTGTCCTGCATTGAAATTTCATACTAAAAGGGTATTAAAGCCAGTTTATACCACATCATTTTTCCCACCTTCCAAAGGTCAAAGAGAAGTACAGATCCATCAAAGCATCAAATCTAGAATCCCAGCCATCAGACACTATCCTATTTTTAATTTCATAATCATTAAACTCATTTAAGTTGCTCAAAGTTTAACTGGATATGTAATATAAAAAATACTAAATCTTTTTGACAACATAATTTTTTAGTCAAATCTACCACAAATTTCTTTGATTTTACTTAACCACTAGAGGGAGAGAGATGGCCCAATGGAGGTATCTTAATTTTTTATAGAGTATGATAATATAAACCACCACTTGAATTGTGGCTTTCTTTTGTTTCAAATCTGTTGTTAAATATACACATCAAGGGCTGATTCGAAGGCAATAACAACTGTCACCAGCTTAAGAGAGTGGGAGAAGGGATCACTTTGTCCATTTGAGGCTAATTGTCTGGACCTACTCCAGAGTCTTGATGCTTCCTGTGATCTGTTAACACAGCAAAGCACAGAATAGGATGCTTGGTGGTGTCCATTCTGGGAAAACATGAACATATGAAAGCAGTTTTTAGGGAAGTCAATATAGAAACATGATAAAGTATAGATTTTAGAGTCAGATATAATCATCAAGGAAAAGCATATCAAATCACTAGATATTATCTCATCCCTGCTAGGATTGCTACTGTCAAATAAAATAGGACAAAACAAAACAACAGATAACATGGGTTGGCAAGGATGTAGAGAATTTGGAAAACTTGTACATTATTGGTGGGACTGTATAATGGTGGAGAAACTATGGGAAAAAATATGGAGATTCCTTGAAAAATTACAAATAGAATGGCAATGTAATCTAGCAATCCACTTTTGAGTATTACCTAAAATAACTGAAATCAACATCTCAAAGAGATCAAAGAGATATCTGCACTCCAGTGTCCATTGTTGTGTTATTCATAATAGCCAAGATATGGAAATAATCCAAATGTCCACAGACAGGTGAATGAAGAAAATGTGGTATAAATATACAATAGAATATTATTTAGCCTTTAAAAAGAAGGAAATCCCACCATACACAACAACATGGATGAGCTGGAAGACATATGCTAAGTGAAATAGGCCAGTCACAGGACAAATACTACATGATTCCACTTATATTAGGTATCTAAACAAACTCATAGAAATGGAGTAGAATGGTGGTTGCCAGGGGCTAAGAGGGTTGCTATTCAACAGGTACAAAATTTCAGTAATGTAACATGAATATGTTCTAGAGATCTCCTGTACAATTGTGCCTGTAGTTAATGTTGTAGTGTGCACTTAAAAATTTGTGAAGAGGGTAGAGCTTATGTTAAGGGTTCTTACCACAATTAAAAGAAAAATATCTGATGCAGGTGTGAAACTTATCTGACCACTTACTAGATATATTTCCCTGAGCAAGTCACTTACTTCTCAGAGGATCAACTTCTTCATCTCTAGATGGAGATAATTCTTAACTGGGATATTATATAAGGGATGTTGATAATATGCCCGGCACATCATAGGCACTTGATAAATGGAAGAAACCTTTATTACTAAGGATGCTGTCAGGAACAGGTTTGGGAGATCCTTTAGGAACCAAAAAATTTTGAAAAGCTGTCAATACTAAGGACCCATACATTTATTGGCAAATTCTAATGCCAAAGAGGCAAGAACTGGACCAGAAAGTCAGAGTTTCTGCTCTTTGCCCTGGACCTAAAACCCATTTTATCTACCTGTTTGTTCATTTTTATACTCCTATGACACATGGTTTTCCAAACACAAATCTGACCTCATTTGGCTATTAAGACTAATGAACACATGTAAGTATACATGTGTACAGATACATATAATAAAGAGTCTACAACTTGATTGCTACATAATCCTACAATTAACTGCAGGGTTTTAAAGACATATGACTTTAATTTACATTAACAAATCTGGTAGAAACATAATAAATACAACCCAATCTTCAGCTTTTTAACATTTTATTGATGTACAGTAAGCAAAAAAGAGCTTAATAAAGTTATATTAAAACAAAGCAACACAACATAAAAGCCCTGTGTCCTCCTCCCACTTGCCATAATCACATCTATGATTTCACTATGTCTGACACCCTGAATGGAAAATTTCAACCCCACGAAGATTTGAAAGCCAAGATATTCAGTGATGTTTATCTTGGTTTAGAATAGAAAGTCTGACAAGGTCTTAATTATAGTGTGACAAAAGTAGTGGTAATATAATATCATAAAGCACTAAAGAAAAGAGTTTTGCTAATGCTTTTTAAAAACACTCCTTGTACTAAAGGTAAAAGCATACTTATCTCATAAAAAAGGAGCCTAATTTACTCAATTGGTACATAAATCAATAGGAACAGCTAATCTCTTGCTTTCACTGCCTTTTGTTCATTTTCAGTTTTGTAGGGATGGGGGTAGGAGCTACACCACATGGTTAAACTTTGTGAATATGTCCTCCATGGAACCAACCTGAACAGTAGCTAATGGTTTAAGAATCGTTTTTTGTCTTTATCAATTCATTGTAAAGAGTGATTTTCTAAAACCCTCAAGGCTCCACCAAAAACCGTTAGAATTAACAAATTTAATAAAGTTGCAGGATACAAAATCAATACACAAATATCTGCTGTGTTTCTATACACTAACATAAAACTATTAAAAAGAGAAATTAAGAAAACAGTCTCATTTATTGTTGCATCAAAAAGAATAAAATACTTAGGAATAAATTTAATCAAGGAGGTTAAAGATCTATACACTGAAAACTATAAGACACTGACAAAAGAAAGTAAAAAAGACACAAATAAATGACAGGATATTCTGGGGCTAATGGATTGGAAGAATTAATATGGTTGAAATATACATACTAACCAAAGAGATCTACAGATACAATGCAATCTCCATCAAAATTTCAATGGGATTTTCACAGAAATGGAAAAAATCAATCCTGAAATTTGTATGGAACCACAAAAGACCCCAAATAGCCAAAGCAATTGAGAAAAAGAACAAAGCTGGAAGCATTACAACTTCAAACAATACTCCAAAGCTATGGTACTGGCATAAAAACAAACATGTAGATCAGTGGAATAGAATACAGAAACCAGAAATAAGCACATGTGTATGTGGTCAATTTTTAACAAAGGAGCCAATGATATACAATGGGGAAATAATAGTATCTTCCATAAATGGAGTTGGGAAACCTGGATATCCACATGCAACAGAATGAAACTGGACCCCTATATTATACTATACACAAAAATTAACTCTGAATGGATTAAAGACTTCAGTTTAAGACCTGAAACCATAACACTCCAAGAAGAAAACATAGGGAGCAATCTCCTTGAAATTGGTCTTGTCAGTGATAAGATTTAACAACAAAGACAAGGCAAAAAAAAAAAAAAAAAAAAAATAAAGAAATGGGACCACACCAAACTAAAAAAAACCCTTCTGCACAGCAAAGGACTCCATCAACAAAATGAAAGACAACTTACAGAATGGGAGAAAATATTGCAAATCATATACCTGATAAGGTATTAATGAAATCCAAAATAAATGAAGAACTCATGCAACTCAATGGCAAAAAAAAAATCTGATTAAAAAGGAACTGACTAGAGAGGCAAAGGAACCGAACAGACATTTTTTTCAAAGGAGGCTTACAAATCAACAGGTATGCGAACAAGTGATCAACATCACTAATTACCAGGGAAACGCAAATCAACACCACAATGAGATAACACCTCATATCTGTTAGAATGCCTATAATCAAAAGACAGAAGATAACAAGTTTGGTGAGGATGTGGAGAAAAGGAAACTTGTGTATTGTTGGTGGGAATATAAATTGGTACAGCTGTTATGGAAAACTGTATGGAAGCTCCTCAAAATATTAAAAATAGAACTATCATATGATCCAGCAATTCTACTTCTGGGTATATATTCAAAGGAAATAAAAATAGGATCTCAAAGAGATATCTGTGCTCCCATGATTATTACAGCATCACTCACAATAGCCAATATATGTGTCCATCAACAGATGAATAGATAAGATGTGAGATATATACAGGAATATTATCCAGTCTTAAGAAAGAAGGAAATCCTGCCATGTGTGTCAATATGGATGGGCATTAGGGGTATTATGCTAAGTGAGAAAAGCTTACAGAGAAAGAAAATACTGCATGGCAACACTTTATACATGGAATCTTAAAAAAAAGCCAAAACATAGAAACCGAGAATAGAAAAGCAATAAACAAAACAAAACAAAAAAAATGGTTTTTGAAGACACTGTAACTTTCAAATAACCTCTTTTCTTAGCCTCAGAGGTTACTGATTCAACAGTGCATAGAGAAATGCCCAGAAGGGGATGGATATTTCCAGAGGGCACAAGTTTGTGCAAAGCTGTAGTGAAATGAAATGTTTTTGAACAGTAGGTGTTTCTTTGTTGTCATGTTAATTATCATTTGACCTTTATGAATAACCAAAATAAATCAAAGAAGTTGGTTATGGAACAAAATTCAAATCTAGGATGAAGTATTTTGTTTACAGGCAAAATTGTTATATATATAAAATTCAAGGAAATCAATTTTTATGATCACATTAGTTATCATTACTGCCCAGTAGCAAGGCCATGGTTAAAAAATGGATCCAAGGAAAAAATGTACTGAGCTTTGAAGGAGGAGAAAAGAGCTTTTTCACATTTTGAATTGTATCATACAAGGTTGAACTTGATAATATTCTTGTGATACATTAAATAGAACACTTAAGAGGATTGTTTAATAGCAGGCTGACTCCTGCCTCTGCTGAAGAATAATGTATTGTTCTTATAAACAAATCTTGATTAATTTCAACTTTAGCAGAAGAACCACCATTCTGATGAATGTTTGATTTTTGTCAAAAATAAATTCACTACCATCTTCATATCTTAAGTTGATGATAAAAAAGTTATAAATATGTGTTCCTATACAGAATAAGAAGAATTTTATGTTCTCAGGAGAGGTGATGTCTTAGAGCAGGATTTATGCAGTATGAATATTTTGTTTAGACATCTTTAATTATGTAAGGTTTCCTCTTCTGCAAAAAAGGAATACTCATCTCCAAAAAGGTTGTAGTGAAGATTATATCAAATAAAACAATTTGGATCGTCCTTGTATATTGTCAGTGTTTAAAGTTGTAGCTATTATAATTATTTGAACTAATGACAGGGCATTCTAGAATACCAAATATTATGTAAATGTAAATTATACAAAACTATCTACTGCATTGTTGAATTACTACGTGGGATATACCAGAAAGAGAAGTTTAGCATAAAGAAAAACAGTCTTAAAGCATATCTAAGAGAGTTAGCATTAAAGTATGGAATGACCTTTGTTATAGTGTTTCTCTTCTACCAAAATAAATAAATAAATAAATTGTAGTACCATCAGTTGTTTTTTATTGTCAGGATTATCCGAAAGCTTTTGTCCAATCAGAAGAAAAAGGTCAACATTTAAAAATATGTCTGTTAATAGCTTACCTTACTTGACTCGCATTCATTGTTAATATTCCATAGAAGAAAACGCACAAGCCAACAACGGCTGCAGGAATCAGCATTCCAGTATACCATCCCAGCCAAGCAAAGTATAGCCCAATCTTCTCACCAAAGTATAGCCTAATAAGAATGCAAATCTTAGCTGAAGTCAACAAAAGTGACACTACAAATAGTGATGTCATGTTTAGAATTTTCGACGGACACTTGCGGTTACCAGCTCAGTTCCACATCAGGTCCATCTGGAGTACCTTAATATTCCTGCTTGTTAATGAATCTAATGATGGTGGTTAGTTTATCTTTAAACATTGTCATTATAGGGGCAATTTTATAAAGGGTTTACTTCTGTATCAAACTTCTTAACATGGCTTGTAAAGCTTTTCATAAGCTAATTCTTGCTTTTCTCTATTCTGGTAGAATCTCCCCCCCTCCATTTTTTTTCACATACAGAGTTGTGCTAAATAATACTTTTGCATAAATTATAAAAAAAGTTCCCCTCTAGGTGGATGCTGAGAGCTGATTCAATGTCAGTCTACATCTGCACCCTTGGTCAGACTTCCTTATGCTAGACACCATCCACACACTTATGTTACATCTTCCTCAAAAAAGTTCAACTCTGCAGATCCTGAAGCACATTATTCCTTTTTATTATTATTATTATTAAGGTATCATTGATATACAATCTTATGAAGGTTTCACATGAGCAATATTGTGGTTACTACATTCACCCCCATTATCAAGTCCCGCCCAGATGCCCCATTACAGTTACTGTCCATCAGTGTAGTAAGATGCTATAGTCACTACTTGTCTTCTCTGTGAAGCACATGCTTCTTTCCTTGGTTAATGCTATTCCCTCACTTTGGACTATTACATTTCTCCCTCTTCCTCTGTCTGGCTTGTACTTATCCTTCACTTTATCTCACTTCTTCAAGAAGCCTTTCCTGACTTCTACCTCAACCCTGGGTTAGACACCCCTGCTCTTGTTCCCACATTGCCCTCATGTTTCAGTGTTCTAAACATTTCTGTGTTTCAGTGACCTAAACTTAAAACATTTTATGCCAATTATCTGTCACACCTCCATCCCTCTCCCTACCCATACAACTGCAAGCTGCTTGAACTTGGCTTGTGTCTTGTTTCACTAGCACCCACCACAGGGAGAACTTTGAAGGAAGCTAAGGGAATGGATGTATTTTACTTCCCTTCAGCTGATGAATATAGTCTATATGGAAACGACAGATGTGAAGGCAGTTCCCATGACTACTCAGTCACTTTCTTCACCAAGTCTTCTGGCAATATTAACTATCACAGTTTATAAAGCTCTGGTAAGAAATAAGATTCTTTAATTCTCAACTACTGTTTGGTCTCCATCATCTAAAAACCCATAGTCAAGCTCCTTTTATCTGTTTAATATTTGGTACCCTATGTGGCATTTCATTTGATGGTAGGATTCTGCTGCTGAGGTAACCTCTGTCAGAAAATAACAAATGTTGAATTGAATAGTTTTAGAGAGAATTATTTCATTTAGTTTAAAGTTAAAATCCCTCTGAGACCTATTGTGTAACATTTTTTAAAAAATGCCATACAACTCTTTTATCAAGCAGATTTTGTAGCTGACCATTTTTAAAATGTGCTCTTTCCAGATTCAAATTTTTTCCCATGGAAAATAGGTTGAAACTAAGATAGGTTTTGGCTACTAAATGTTTGAACTCATTTTCTGAAAAAGGAAAAAAAAAAGTGCAAACACATGTCCAGAAATGTTTGTTTATAAAAAGGAAAATGAATTGACAGACCTTCACCTTTCATCCACTATTAATGAACTGCCTTCTCAGTGTGAGAGAACATAGGCTTTGCCTGTGGATCTCTATCATCCGAGAATAACCTGAGCATGCTTTCTCTCTCATTCCAGGTAGGAAGCCACACAATAAGAGACCCAGGTCCTTAAAACTGTGTAGTCTTAAGAACAACTTAACTCCAAATAACTAAAAAGTCATAGATGCTAAAGCAATCTTTCTGCTGGTTGTAGAAAACTCGGCTTTGTACAAAATGTTACACACTTAAGACTATAGTTCAGTAGGACTATTTGCCTCATCCCCATCTCAATTTTGGTAACAATCAAGTTCCTAAAAAGCAGGATGCAATCCCACCTATATTCTTTTATGGCCTTCATCTTGGGTAGGCCCTTCACCTCATCCCTCTCCCCTTAGTCATTTGAACATAAAATATATGATTTTCATAAGCAAAATTTCCCTTGTATGTCAATAGCCAAAGAATTGGTAATAGCAGCAGAAAACATCCAACTTTTTGAAAATAAAGGTTGCTTGCTGAAACCACCTGAAGCAGCACGACCGTGTCTCCTATAGATAAAAGAATTATTGGCACTGAAATGTTTGCTTGAAAATCCCAGGTTCATTTTTAATTGCTAATCAATATAGTTTTGTGACACAGCATGTCTCACTGTGTTCATATATCTCTAAAATAATGCTTTCTCCACTTGCATAAATAAGAATCTGATCATCTGTTGTAATGGGCAGAATTAGAATCAAAGCACCTTGACTTTGGTTATACCCAAGTACTTAATTTTGAAATCAAAATGGTTTGGAGCTGGATATTATGCTTTGTCCATGAGATCCATGCTCTGCCCTTTTCCTTTCTGCCGTGTGCCCCCAGGAGGCTCCCCTCTGTGGCTGCAGCTGCTTTCTTTCTAAGGCCATAGCTCCTGCCAGCCGTCGCCCCTTCTACGGGCATAGCCTTTGACAGGCCCCCAACTGCTCTCTCCTCTTGTCCTTCCAGGCGCAGGTTCGATGAGAGCGTCCAGCCTTGCCAGTGCCCGGAAGCTTGATCGTCACTGCCGCCTCCCGTGATCCCTTACATCCCTGCGGAGTTCTTTCATTAAGTTCTCTTAAAATACACCTTCTAGTCCATCCGGTCTATGTTTCCTGCTGAACAATGACTGACACAATTGTGAATGATTCTTGATATTTATATTTCATGAATGGTTCAAGTATCAAGATACAGAATCTTATAATCTGAAAGTATTTTTTCCTCTCATTCTATAAATATTTATAGTTAGCTAGGGACCTGATTGTACATATTACACATATTTGTTCATACCTATTTCCTGATTTAAAAAATGTATTCTCCATCAGGAAATAAATCATGATATAACAGCATTTCAAGACTAATTCAAGTTGAGGGCAGTTACTCACTAGAAATATACTTCCTGGAATAGAACAGATGCTAAGTCTTGTTGAAAGATAAATATATGCGTAGATGCTGTATTGGTCATTTTTCTCTTGACTCTCAGTTCCATTTTCTGTCTTTCCTTGTTTTGATGTTTCCACAGAGAAGTAGATTACACAGATTCCGGTGTAAAGTGCTCTTGGTTAATCTGGGCCGGGAAGTACTGGAAGTCTCAAAGACGGAAGGAAGGGGGAAGCAGGATCTTTTCTTCTCTGTTGGCCGCCCTAGAGCTGAACCCAGAGCTGCCATGCCTTCTCCATGGCTCTGTTCCTAATCTCTGGTTGCCTCATAATAACTGTGTGATTTCATAGCTTTCCCATCCCTTCTGTAATCAATTCCCTAAATTAAGTTTCTTTTACTGAAAAGAAAGGCCTATGGTGGCTTCCTTCTTCCTGACTGCATCCTGACTGATACAGGTGATTTGGTGGGCAAATGAAATAATTCCAAATCTAAGAAAATGACAACAAAACAGCAAAGTATGCCTTCCATTTTCAGTCCATCCATAGTACCTGATTAAATCCAGTGGCTGATGCTTGTACCACATTCCCCAGCGTGCCCAGCGCTCATAGAGTAGATGTCTATTATTCTGAGGTCCATGGGTTTTGATGGGCTGGCTACTCTTATAGGCTCCCTGAAATAGATGAAATAAGATCCATACTCAATATCCATACTCTCTGTGAAATGTGAACTAAATAGGAACTGCTCTTTGTTGTTTTTACTTCCCAGAATAATTGAACAACTTATTGAAAGCTTCAGAAATTATAAACTTAAAACCATCACTGGAATGATGTAGTAAATGCTTTTCATATGTGTGTTCGTGGCAATTATTCTGACATTTCCTTAAAAATCCTTTCTTAAATTCCTTTTTTAAACCAATCCCTTTCACATAAACTAGACTTTAGGTTTCATAGTTTGAAACTTGAGGTCTTTTAATAAACATAGTATCATCAGCTCCATTGAGAAAAATTGTTATCATCTTTGGTTCAGAAATTGAATATTATTCTGCTTTAAGAAGCTACCCAATCCAAGAAAAAATTAATAATAATAAATAGAAGCAAAGGAAGAGAGTAAATGTTCCTTCAAAACGTACGAGGCCTACGTCACCAGCGCTAGTCATGTCTTCAAATTCTACTACCCTTAAAACTTACTTCACATCAGATATTCCCAAAATTGAAGCATGTTTTCAAATTCTTTATATCCCCCCTCATAATCTGTCATATAGGTTGCAATTTCAGAAACAGAATATATATGCCTTATAGAGGAAAGTGTTCCCTGGAGGCTGAATTGCTCCACTTCTACAATCAAAAAAGAGAGCAACAGATACGGTGACTATATTTTTCTGAAACAAACCTTAGCACACAGGATTTGACAGTCCTTTTCTTCACTTATATGTGTGACGCTACTTTTATAAAAAGTTTGATGAAAATTTAAAGCAAGTGGATTAATGTCTCAGTTTCCTCACATAGATGATGAGAATAAGAATAAATATTAATGATACCCAGTATAGAGGGGTTTTGTGAGGGACCACCTGGATAATCACTACAAAGGGCCAGGCACACAGACATACAAAAATCAATGTTAGTTAACTTTAGGTCTTTGACATAATGGCACCATTGAAAAGCACAAAACTATCAGCTGAATGATCCAGGACAACCAAGGCTGTGAGTTCCTTCGAAGAAACAGAACACCTTGAATCATGGTCTGAAGGTGCGTGAAGGCTGTGATGAACACGTGTGGATGTCACCTCTGGCTTTCTAATTGAACAGATAAATTAATTCGGTAAAAGTGAAAGTACAGTTAAAGTGCTAATGGGGTCAGGGCAGGCTGCCCCAAGAATGTGCCACTTTGGGAAGTGGATTATTTTGAGCTGAAGACAATTAAGGACCGACAGACTCAAGAACTTTTTACCTATCCCTTAATTGTTTAAAAGAACTTAGACACGGTCTCTATACCAGAAAGAGAGCTGTTACCAAAGATAACTTTATTTTTTTTTTACACAAGAAGGACTTTGTGTGCATGGTATGGCAATCATTTGTTTACCAAACACTTGTTCTCCTCATCTTCCTGTGAATCATTTTCCATCCCTTTGAAGTCCCAGCTCCTAACTCTTTCTTAGCTCAGGATAGTATAGAAACGTCAGTTGCCTGAAGGAGAACCTCTCATGTCTTTGTGGGGCTCCTGTAAGTACATAATCAAACTTATTTTTCCCCTATTAATCTGTCTTATGCCAATTTCATTATTAGGCCAGACAAAGAACCTAGAAAAGAAGAAGGGAAAACTTTCCTCCGGAAGGGAGCCCAAGGTGTTTAAAGTCTAAAGATCGGACACTAAGCAGATGAAAGCAAAGATTGTGATTTTAAGCATAGGAACATCTACTTGGAAAAGTATGTTTGTGAAATTGGACTGACCTGTTAAGGTAGACAGCCCTGACATTGGGTAGGTAAGGGAAGGTGAAGCAAAATATCAGCTTTCTTTCAATCATTACTGACAATACTTCTAAAATTCATGACATTCCTTCCTAGCCTCACTGGTCAGACAGAGGAACTTCTTGGGTTTTAATTCTGCCCAGTAACCTCGATCACCATCCTGTTCTGGGTTGGCAGTGACATGAGGTGGGCTGCAAGAGAAAACTGACAGAAGTGATGGCTCCTGTCCACACAAATGTTTTCACCCCTTCTCAGAGGACACTTGGTGGTCCTCCCCATCCCTATGATCTGTCCTCTCCTCCACTCAACATACTTTTTCCTTGTCTCCACTGTTCATAACTGGTGAAATAATCAATTCTATCAACATGTTAGGCAAACTCCTTCTCACATAAATATCTCTCCTCCTTCCTTTCTTTCTTCTTTATCATGCCAGGTTTCTCTAGAAATGCCTTTCTTCCCACTAGCCATTGCGATCAAAGAATAAATCTCAATCATGAAAGATATAAGACTCACACTAGTAGTGCTCCTGTATCAAGGAAGGAGGCCATAAATCGCGAAGCTCTTTAACCAAATTATAGTCAGAGCCACTGTGCTGTCTCTGTTTCTGTCTAAGTAAGTCTTGCTGTGGCATTTAAAGCTAACAGACAATTCCCGGGACCTTTTTATTGACTGGCTGCCTTGTTTTGATCACTTAATTTCAACAATATTGTTTTCTAGTGATTTTGTATATGTGTTCCATATATTATTATTTGCACCAAATTATAAAAACAAGTGAGAAAAGGGCGATTATTTACAACCTATTCTTAATAGGTTCCAAACATCATGCACAAGACTATCAAATGAACTGTCAGAACACAGACTAGTCATGAAGGTAAAATCACTTACACAGAGAACAAACCAAACTTTCTTTTAAGCTACAGAATTTCCCCCAGGGTTTAGGTTTACCACTCTGAGTATTTTATCACTTCCTATGCATGGTGTTTAATTTCTCTGAGCCTAATTTCTGCATCTCGACCACACCAAAGTTATTGTCAGAGTAGTGGAAGTTACATGCCCTGGGCCTGTCACATGAAGCACACTGACATGTATACCTGCTGTGGCTCCTCCCATTCCACCTGCTAGGAGGCGTACCGGAGTGAGGACGAGCATTGGTGTCTGGCTTCCTGGGTTCTGAACTGCACCTTTGATACCTAATCTTTCTGTGTCTAAGCAATCCATCTATAAAGTGGAGTTAATATTATTGTCTACCTCAGAGGGTTATAGGGATTACATGTGATAATCCATATAAAACATTTAGCTAAGTGCCAAGTAGGGGGTGCTCAGTACATTTAATCTTTTGGGTGGTTATGTACTACACTGAATTCCTCGGTATAGGGATTATATCCTGTGAGTCCTCAGCCTTCATAAATAGAAGAGTGATGCAATTAATCTTCTGAAGATTCCATTCTTATTTTAAAATGCAAAATTACCTTAAAAAGATTATAGTGTGTGTGTGTGTGTTTAGGGATGGTGTATAAAACTCATTCAAATGTCATTCATGATTCAGCAGGCAGAGCCCACCATCTTTCTCCACTTTGAAGAAGGCATTTCTTAAAATGGGTAGAGAGATAATCATATGGAAGAGAAACAAATAAATAATAGGGTACAGGTTTCTGGTGTGGGTTTGCCTCAGATTTTCAGGTATCCCAAAGTAGTAGGTGCAAACTAGAGCCTGCCCTGTGGTGTGTGTCCCAAGCTGGGTCAAACATGGAGCTTGTTTTGGTGCAGAGGGTGGTAGCCAAAGCGGCAGAGCAATGTCCATGAGTTTGCCTCTGAGACTGGAATTCCTAATATGGGACAAACAGCAGGAAGGCTCTGGAGCACAGGAGCCAGTGCACAGCCAGAGTATAGTGGGGTCTCAAAAAGGTCCAGGACCACTCGCTGACTAAACCCTACTTGGAAAGAGCAGCTAGACTTCAATGAAAAAAAAAATGGGATCAAGCATTGAGCATGAGACACTTTTTTCTTTTTAATGGAAATTATATTTCAAAATTACCTCGTGTGGGGGAAAAGCTGCTATATATGAGCCATTGTTTATAAGTTTACAGATACCTGGAAAAAGAAGAAAAGAACAGTTCTTACGTCAGTTTAAATGAAGACTTCCCTCTGAAGCAACATACATATACTTGGATCAATAATTAATTTAGAAACTTAAAATAACACAAATGACTGCTTAGCCACATGACCAGTGAGGACAAGAAGTTGTGAGAGAGACTGATACTAAGAGTCTAATTGTATCCTTACAACATTAAAAACTGCCGTATCATGGAATATGGTACAGTTTAATACACACCTATTTAGGATCATGTGAGCCTGGAGCAACGTTTTTTTCCCCCCAAAAAACAATGGAAGCAGAAGAATTCTCCACTTCCAATATGTCTCCGAAGGATATTGGTATTGAGAATCTTTAATTATTTAATACTCAGCCAGAGACACAAATAGAAATATGTGATACTTCTTAAAATCTCCATCTCAGGGAGAGTGCAGTGAAATGGACACTCTCATATAGTACTGATAAGACTAAATATTGAGAAAACTTTTCTGGAGAGCATTTTTTTCCCCATTATTT
Organism: Smutsia gigantea; assembly: GCA_032199065.1. Taxonomy (NCBI): domain Eukaryota; kingdom Metazoa; phylum Chordata; class Mammalia; order Pholidota; family Manidae; genus Smutsia; species Smutsia gigantea. The sequence continues at coordinate 86,211 of JAVSCE010014343.1, read as the reverse complement.
ACTTTAGTAAAGAATTAGAAGTAATTGTACATCCAAAATTGGGGAATCATTTATTATGGGGCAATTACATTAGGTGCTTGGTAAATTATTTTGATTTGATGAATGCTTATAATAGAGCATTATGCAGCTATTTACAATAATAATATTTTCTGACATACCAAAAAGCTTGAGAAAGTACTCATATAATTTTTTTAAAAGGTAGCAAGTTATAAACACTGCATGATTCTAATTAAGATGTATATATATAAATATAGACACATATTGAATATACATACAATATATACATATATGAATACATATATATATATAATTTGAAACAGTGACAATTGAATTTAGGGATTTTTAAATTTTATTTTTCTACTCTTGTGCATTTATTGTATGCTCCACAAAGTGCATGGTATCTTTATAATCAATTAAAATGTCATATTTTTATTTTTAAAGACTACATCAGCACATAGTGCTATAATTTAGACACACTTTTAGTTCATATTCTGGATTTCTCTATTTTTATTTATTGCTTAGAAAACTTCTGATTAGACATCACTTTTTCTGTAAGGATTTAGTATTTATTTTGACTGCTCAGTAATAAATGAATTATTAATCAAAGGAGAACTAAAGTCTAACATTCTTTAAAAAATGGTTGATTGAAACAGTTTATTTTACTTCTGTGGCACTCTATTTTAATGCAAATCAGTAGAGATCAGTGTAAGTTTCCACTGGCTTTCAACTTCTTATTTTCAAGAACTTTAAGACAAGACTAACATTTGATCTCTCCAGCTATCTTGTATTTTTAACACAACAGTGAAAAGGCCAACTCCTTTCCTGTTGTTTTCTGCTCTGCTCTATGTAAACTTTACAATTTTATTTAAGTTTTCTAGGTGAGACTTTCTGAATTTTCCTTTGCATCAGACATAATAGTGTACTGCTGAATATTCAAACACCATAAATTTAAAAGTTAAAATTAGCTGTTATTTCACCTTCCAGAGGTAATCTCTAAAAAATTTTCATATATATTCTTCTAGATTTTTTTTGTATGCATATATGTTTAGGAAATGGGATTACATTGCACTTACAGTTCTTTAGTTTTATTTCCATTTAATAATGCATTATAGATATCTTTTAAAGGAAATAAATGGAGAAGTAATCACTAACTTTTAATCTCCATGAGTAAAAGGTCTATGTCATATACTTTCTATAATATATAGTATATAATAGATGTTTGATAAATTTGAGTTAAGAATTAATAAATATCATGTAATTTTTAATGGATTAATTATGTGGATGTAGCCTACTTTATTTGTCAGTTCCTAATAATGGACAGTTAAAGTATTTCCGGTTCTATTCTATTCTAATTCTATTCTATTCTATTCATTTGTTTTACAACAAACCCATAATGAACACATTTCTACCAATATTGTTATTCAAAAGTCTGATTATTTCTTTGGGATAGATTTCAAGAAATGAAACTTCGGTTCCAAAGTTTTTGCACATTTCACCTATTGTTACATACTGCCAAATACCCTAGAAAAAGGTTTTATTTTATTTTATTTTGTTTCTTTTGGAAGGCTGAAAACTATAATGTTTAGAGTTTGTGTTCAGTGCATTATGTCCACATATTTAATGCATGAAGGCAAAGCTTTACTTGTTAAAAAATATTTCTGGGTATAATTAGTAACAGCAAATTCTACTTTATGTTTTCAAATAGTGTTCTTACCCACTTTTGATATCCCATTTTCATATTTGGTATGCTGCAGCATGTGATAGACTATCCTGCTTCTGGTAGCATTACTGAAGAAGGTGTCTTTATTGTTTATTATGAAGCTGTTAAGATAAGAGGATTGGTTTTAAAATTCAAAGCAGAGCACAGAATCCATCAACAGCTACAAGTTCCTAGCTAGTCATCCATCTGTTTCTCCATTAAAATTAATGCATGTGAAGTATAGTAAATCAGAAGAGAAACTATCTTCTTTGTAAAAAATTCAACTGGCAGAGAAAAAATATACTTAGAAGTAATACAGGGCATTATCAAATATTCATTTAAATGTCTTTCAGTTTATAAGGAAGCCTAGATGTCCTATTTTTCTTGTTTAGCACGGAACGAGGAAAGAATAGATTGTCTGTTGCCTCTCATAAATTTTGTACTACACTAAGCAATGTAGTTCCAAGTAGAACACATTAAACATTGATATCATTTCACCGTACCACACTTTCCAAGCTAGCTTATCTTGTGTTTAGAACCACAGAAATGAGCAATAGTCCTCCTTCCCCTTCATGCCCTGTATTATCCCCATGTAGGAAGAGTTACAAAGAGGAACCAGAGGAAAGCCAATGGTGTAAACAGCTAAACAATAATCCCAAGAGGAATGGAAGAACCTGTTTTAGCATTTACTTTGTGATCTGGATGTGTCCTGGGCCTTACTCAACTACTGATAGTAGTTCCTTTTACCAGTTGCTTTATCTCTGTAAGTGAAAAAACACCAATTCTGCAGGCACATAGTGATAAAGTATTAGGTCTTCTATGATTCTTGCTTTTTCTTCACCATACATATTCAAAGAGTTGCCAAATGAAGTAACTTTTCTAACTGAACTGCCTCTCTCTGGCTTTGTGCTATGCATCCTATTCTGAGTCTCATTGCCTCTTGCCTAGATTATGAGAAGAATGTCCTCCTAACTGGCTGCCCAATTTCCACATGACTTTAAGCACAGCCCTGATCCTCAGCACATTCTGACGTTTAACTGGTAAGCAGCTCTCCATCATATGAATAATTAAATTTCTTATTTTCCGTTCAGGCTCTCTAGACTTGCATTTCAGCATCTCCCTCAGTCTTATTTCTTATAGCTCTGCTTCTTGTTTCTGATAATCTGTCAAACTGAAGAATTTATCACCTTGAAATCTCATGCTACTTTCCTTCAGGATTTTGATCTGTCTGTGGTATGTTCCCCAACTCCCCCCCACCTCCCTCCACATTTTACTATTTCCCTCAAGTGCCTTCCGGGATACTCTCCTCTGGTTGTAGTTTCTCCCTCTCTTACAAAAATGTGCATTTTACTTGGGTCTTTCCTAACACACTGATTTTACTCTGCCTTGTTTTATGGTCATCTGTATACCTGTGTATTGTGTCAGACTCTGAGTTCCTCCAGCATTTCAATATTGTACTCTTTAGTTTTGTACTTGGATACACCAAGTTCATAGCTCATGTCCTGTTAACTGTAAGTATCAGAAGGAATGTCTGTGCAATTTCTTACTATCAGATTGATTCAGACTTCCCTGAACAAATATTTCTTCAGTAGGGAAGTTCCTTTTTTCATGAAGTCACGTTGTGGAGGGAGAAAAAAAGTGGTAAATAAAGAAAAATTACACAATTTCAGGTAACTGCTACGAAGAAAAATGAAACAGCATAATGATGTAGAGAATAACTGGGACAAGGAGACCACAGATAACATTTTCAGATAGGGTCTCTCTGAGGTGGTGACATTTGAGGTGGAGCTGAATGATAAGAAGGATTGTGTCATGAGAAAATCTGTCAGAAGGGTATGTTAGGCAAACAGAACAGTAAAAACAAAGACTCTGAGATGGAATTATGATTAAGTTTTGATGAATCAAATCAAAACCTGTGTCCCTGGAGTAAGTAAATGGTAGGGAAAATTGCAGAAGATGAGATAATGTTGGGAAAGGGCCATAGCATATATGGCCACATGGTAGGTGATAAGAAATTTGGATTTTACTATAAGTGCAAATTATAAGCCATTCGGGGGTTTTAAGCAAGATGATTGCATGATCTGATTGAAGTTTTCTAAAGATCACTCTATTTTCTTTGGTTCAAAAATAAAGAGCACAATGTTTTTATCTGATGCATCACAGAACCTGAAAAAGTACAGCAAGAAGCTAAAGGAGCTTCCATGGAACTGTAACCTCTCTCTAAAGCTGGAAGTCTCCTGGATTTCCACTCCTTCCTCCACTTCCCACAGCTAGAATTAGAAAGATTGTTTACAGATACACCTTTAAGGCAAAGCATGAAACAAATCAAATATTTGGAAGGAGAGGGTTTCCACTGATTACTGTCTCTGTCATGTTTGGTGGTCTGGAATTCTGCTCAAGCCTGCCTCTCAACTTCACACATCCCAGAATATAGGCCAATCCAGAATAGTGTACAGCAGAGTAGCTCTACAGCTGTACGGTGTACTGTGCATTTCTCTATCTTTATGTTTATCCCATTTTATTTGATTATTAATTTACATTTTTGTCTACCCCACTAGGCTGGAAGTACCATAAAGGCAGGGACTGTTCTATGGCCTTAATCTGTATCATGTAGAAACTTAATACTAGTTGAATGAATAAAGGAATATAGATATGTTGTTATGTAAATAAATAGATGATAAGAAACAAATCCCTTAAACATCTTAATTCTTCTTAGTTTAATAAGATTAAGATGGAGTAAATATGTACATATTAAATATAATTATAAATATAATTTATTAATTAGAGAAACCCATTATTCAAGCATGTTATTTAATAGAAATTCTATTATGATCATTACTATCATTACTGTTACTTTAACTGGGTGACTTACTACCACCGTAATTATTTTGAAAGAATTGTGAGCTAGACTATCAGCTTATGAGTTTACAATTAAATATTCATTACTTGAATGTCTCTAAATCATAGTTGATAAAGAATTAATAATATTCACTGAGTGTTGTTCTTAAGTGTGTAGTTTAATTCAATGGTACATTCTCTGGCTTTGGCAAACAATGGAACTGGACCCAGGTATTTTTCTTCTATAAAAAACTTCCAGATAATGAAAGGTAACAAGGCAGGTAGTGTGAGAAAAGAGATGGGAACTTACTGGTGAATCCGTGCACGGCTGAAGGGGCCAGTATAGCAGTCTGACTTCTCCAGGTCTGGAAAAGCTGACTTGTCAAGAACCATTGGGTTTTGGGCCATCCATTTTTTGATTCTTCTAAAATAATTTTGCACACTGGAAAAAAGTCACACTTTAGAATTACAGTAAGTTGCATTCTAAAGTCATGCCTACCTTCCATTACTGTTTCACAAGAGTTTCAAAAAGACACACACACATTCACACTCATACCCACACAGCATTCCTTTTGTGCCCAAACCAAAGAAGTAAATTCCAAAATAACCAAATCCTGCATTTGTTTAAACTCATTCAGGGCAACTAGGTTGTCCTCATCAAACAAAAATCTCATGGAAAATATTAAAGAATCATCATACATAAATATGGTGATAGGAAAGAGCATAAACAATAAAAGCATGACATGTTTATTAAATTTGTGTGTGTACATATGTATGATGTATGCATTTATCTGTATCTATATATGAAGCTATAGATCACTCCCTGATTCTTTAAAAAATCTAATTATATGGCTCTGCGATTGGAGACTAAAAAGAAATGGCTATGACACTCATTCTACAGTGCTGGGAGCCACAGGTGTGATGGAAACAGCAAGGGGTTTGGAGTCAAGCAAAACTGGGTTTAAAGGCAGCTGTGTAGCTGTGTGTACTTGTATAAGTTATTTAATAGCTTCTTACCTCAGTTTCCTCACTCATAAAATAAAAATAATAATATTTTGCTGGAGAGTTGTGAGTTGTTTTACTTTAAACTTGATCATTAACAATAAAGGAAGTTGAGGTAAAGAGCCTTTGTAGTACTTTTAAAACTTTAATGGGCATATGAATCACCTGAAGATCTTGTCAAAATGTAAATACTAATTCAGAAGACCTAGGGAGGGGCCAAAGATTTTACATTTCTAATTAACTCCTAGGGCAGCTCCTGCTGTTATCCACTGTATGCGATCTGAGTAATGGATTTAGCATGGGCATCCGATATATATCAAGACGCTATTTCAAGAAATCTGACATCAGAATACTTTGACCTCAGCTTTAGATTACAGTCTAACAGTTTTATGGTGGTATATATACTGACTGAAATCATATGTTTTACAGTTTTAAAAAAAGCAAATAAGAGATATCAGCTCCAGAGACTGATTCTGAAAATCTAAATTCTGAATTACTATAATAACAGCTGGGCTTACTAAAAAAATGTGCAATATTCATTCACACACTATGAGGTTCCATCTTTGGCGATTTTTGGCCTCTTCTCAATAGTAAGTCAAAGTAGCAGAATAAAATATTTTCTTAGAGAAGTACAATGCATCTTAATATTTGGCCAACTCTGCTTAAACTTATTTAAAAAATTAGTAAAGCAATATGCAGGAAGCTAATATTGTATCTTAGGAATATTTTATTCAAGTGTATTATGGTAAAATTACTATGTATAATCTGAAATAAGAATCAAGTCCTGATGTGAAGTTTAGTATAGACCTTTCCTTTGACAAGTAAGCCTGTCATTTAGATGCCAAGTCATTTTGGTTTTGGAGGGACCAGAGCATTTCTTTCTAGCCTAAAATAATAAATGAGCAGTATCTGAGGTGCTCATTTTGCTTCTTTTCATAAAGAAAGCCTCTGAAATAAAAAATATCACCATATCCTAGCAACTAGGTCATGGGCTTGTAGAAAACATTGAATGGGATTTATAGAAATTACTCGAGATTTTCAAACTTTACATAGTGAGAAAATGTGGTAGGAAGTGGAGGATGTGTTGTAAAGACCAAGGGCAGGTCACCTCAAAATGTGCCACTTTGGGAAACTGATGACTTTGAATTAAAGTGACTATCAAGAGAGCCAGTACAAGAGGAAAACTCTGACTCTCCGCTGTCACCCCTCAGAAACCAGGATGTAAATCTCCCACGTGAAGGGTACCCTCCTGTACCAGCAGATAGACATGCTTGTCACCAGAGAGGGAATCAGAGCCAAGAAAGCTGCATACATAAATGTACACATATTTTTTATTAATTTACAACCCAGCCCCAATGCTGTTTAGAGTTCCTTACTAATTGAAACTCCCAAACCTGTTGCCTTTGTCCTGTCAGTTCCTCATATACCTATTTTCTCATTGTCTAAAATGTATTAAAACTGCCTGCCTTGGTCACTTCTTTGGGTCTCAATTTCATTATTGGGCCTCTGGATGTCTGTAATAAAACTTTGTTATTTTTCCTGTTACTCTATCTCATGGTAATTTGATTCTCAGACCAGTCAGAAGAACCTTGAAGAGTAGAAAAATATTCTTTCATCCCCAACAGTGTTCTAGTACTGAATTTTCTAGGCAGTGAAATTGAGCCAAACATTTCCAACTTTCCAGCATCAGGTTCCTCATCTCTAAAGAGAGGAAGTAATGCCATCTGTCCTACCTTCATTCGGTGGCTAGGAGGATCAAATAAAAGGAGGCATTCTGACTATACTTAGAAAATGCCAGTGAGCTATTGCAGCCAAGGGCCTATTATTTATGACAAAATTAGAAACATATCAGAAATGAATGTGAATTAAAAAAAAAAAGAATTAACCAAACTGACCTTCAGATCATCACTGTTCTTTTACACAGAAAATAAACAATATTATGAGTTTAGGCTTTTTGTATACAGTTTCTATAAAGGAGTAAATTATATCTGATAGTGAAATTATATCTGATAAGGGTCAGGCATGAATTTGAATTGCAGGATGCAAATTTCTAGCTTATTACTTAGTTTCTTTGATTCTAAGTTTTCTTATCTCTAAATGAAGAGATATTTTGAGAATTAAAAATGTAATGCCTGATGTTACAGTGCTCAGCACACAGTAAGCACTCAATAAATGTTTATGATATTATGAGGAAAAGGAGTATTACTACTAATTCCATTACTCTACCACTCCCACCACCATGCCACCAACAAAATCTAATGTATTATCTACACTCTACCAAATCTTTAGTGTTGGCCATCTTGCAGACTCAAGGTTTCATGGTGTAATGTGAAGATGACTTCTAAAAGAGCTTTAAGTTCCTTAGCTAAAATCAGTAGAAAGCAGAGAATTCTGTGGAAATTGAAAAGAAATCTGAATTAAAGAGTCAAAAGAACTTGGCCGGAGCATAAACTCTACCAAAACAGCTGTGAAGGCTGGAGTTAGAGATGTGGGGTGGTAGGAAGTGGAAATAATGGAGTCACTTATTTCCCTGATCTGCAAAACCAGTTACTCTTTGCTTTGCCTCCCTAAGGGGTCATTTTGAAGATGCTTTGATAGCTGAATATGAAAGTACTTTGTAAACAGTTGGTAAATAGGAGCAATAATAAAACTATAGCCATTCCTATCAACCTGCCTAGAGAAATGGCAATTTTCAAAAGCTGGATAATTGCCTGTACCTTATTTATCACCTAATGGTTACTGGTCAAAATGCCCATGCACAAAACATCTTTCCCACTTCAGGAAAGGGAAAGCACAAGTAAAATATAAGTGCACACAATGGATTTCATGCTTCTGCAAGACTCTGAAAGGAAGAGGCCTGTTTATCAGAAAACCCACTAATTATGCAGTAGCAAAACCTCACTAATTCTCTAGAGCACATTGAACCCAGCCCAAAGAGGTTTTACCAACACAGCCAACATTAAGCATGCAGCTGCAGAGAAAAACAAGAAAAACCTGCAGTTGTAAGTTTATATATTATAATATTCCAATACTTTTGCTTTGTTATACAAAAATAACTGGAAATTTGCTACACAGATGAAGCCAAATATGCCCAAGGGAAATGATGAAATCCAAGCATGCTAAGCTGGCAAACAGAAAAGATCTGACATGGGTGAGGAGCATAATTAATTATCTCTCTCTTTTTTTTTAAAGAGCCATTTGAGTATTCATTTAATTCCAAGTTCCCCCCCATGATTTATTTTTCCTGTCACCCATTCCTACTATATTTATATTAATGTTAAAAGAGATCACCATTCTCCTATTCTAAAATTCAGATTTTTTTCTATTCTATAGGTCTAAATTACATTCAGCCATTTTCTTTAATAGAGAACTAGATTTATTGAATCCTTTTTCTAAAATGGTCTGATTATATGAGTATTATATGAGTATACTCCCTTTCCTTTTTCTAAAATGGTCTGATTATATGAGTATTATATGAGTATACTCCCTTTTTTTTCATTCTGACTGGTAATATCCTGCATTATTCAATAGGGCATACCCTATCGCATTCACATTTTGTTTTTGTTAACTGATTCTTTTGCAATGAGCAGAAAAACAGACCAATATAAGAGGTCTTTTATTTTTAGCCTCTATTAAAATGAAGCTTATTTCCTCTAGTGAAACAGGAATAAGGTGATTCAGGTGGGAGAGTTTCTCCTGTCTCAGGGTTATGGTTTGATTAATTCATCATAACTTCTGTTACCACATAGGTAAGAGATGTTGTTTTGAGATAAAGCTCTTGAAAATAAGTTTGTTTTCAATACTAGGATAAGAGGGGAAGCTTCAGTTGGTGGAATCAGAGTAGGTCTGTGATTCAAAGGTGCTGCCTGACCTTGGTAAACCACTTCATCACTCTGGATGCTAGTTCTTCCTTTACCATCTCTGTCAAATGAGAGATTTGAATTGAATGATCCAGGTCTCTGCTGAGTCTGTTGTTCTAATACTCTAGTGGGTCATCATTTACCTTTCGATCCTAGCTTTATAACTATTTTTAAAATTAAAACCTTCTAAGATGCTAACTTGCAACTAAATTCTCCTTCCACAACATTGTATCAAGGGAGGATTATAGGAATAGCAGTGGTAAATAGAAAAAAGAGATTATCTGATTTTGAACATTGTTAAATTTAGCATAAATCCTTGTGGAAATTTCTTGAACAAATCAAAAAAGTTTTTCCTCCTAAAATTTACAGCTGCTGATATAGGTAATCAAATATTTTCTTAAAAAAATTTTTTTTTCCAAATGACAAATTGGTCGTAAACAAATTATGTATCTCCTACCAACCTGCTCATTGATTTGCTCCTCTGGTCAGTGTAATAGCATTTTTTCCTGAAAAATAATAGAAATCAGCTGAAGAAAGTAATGAGAATAGTGAAACCAGTGAATGAAAACATTCAATCATATTAGCATAATACTCCAACTTCCACACGCTTAAGAAAGACATGAAATAAGACAATACGTACAATATGATAGAACTATGAATTTAATTTTTTTTATTTCAAAATCTAAATTACCAATAAAAAATCACTTTCATGAACCAAGAGATCACTTTTGAATATTTGATTTTTTATTCAATTTTTTTGGAAGTCTTTCTTCAGCTACACAATGCATATTAATTAGACCATTTGCTTATATGCTATTATATAAAGTCATCCATCCACCTAAACACATATGTGATGAATACTTAATATTTTGCAAGGAATGTTGAAGTATAACAACTAAAAATTTAGAGGGAAAAAAGAGGGTCTCTACCCTCAAAGAGGTTCCTTTCCAGCTAAGGAGACAAGTGATGGTTATAATAAGGGTAGATAATGCAGGAAAACATGGGAAAACTTCTATGGAAGGGCCTAGGAAGGAATTTCAATTAGTTTTATAGAGGGAGGAGAAATGAGACAGTAGCCTTTCCAGAGGATGCATTATTTGTGTTAAATCTGGAAGGATGAGTGGGAATTAAGTCTCTGAATTATGTACTTAGGACGTGACATTCTACATAGGTGTCTAGAAATGGTTATGGGAACACGTCCAAGCATGGTAAGATTCAGGGAGCTGCAGCTAATTCGTCAATCACTAGAGTATAAATTTCAAGTTGAGGATAATGATAAATGAGGTGGGGTGGATGGTGAACCAGACACTGATGATGAGGTGATGAGGGGTCTTACCACTAATGCTGAAGTTTTTTGATGAAAAGCAGTGGGGAAATATTGTGTATTTTAAGTAGGTGTGTAGCATGTCTGACTTTAGAGAAACCAAAAATTCTGATGACAGATGCTATTTCATCTCTTAAAAGATTCTTACTACATTATCATCTTGGAGCTCAAAAATCTCATATTCTGGCCTTTTAAAATGCCTCCCTATCCATACCCACCAAAACCCACTTCAGAGGATCAGTAAACTCCACAGCGTGGTGTCGAGAAAGCTGGGCTGAGAGTGAGGACAACTGATACTTAGTCCTAACTGCTTAGAAAACTTGAAAACCTTCAAAACTACCTATTTCATTGCGAACACTGGTTATATTACCAGAAAATAATTTTTAAGTTGTATTTGCCATACCCCAACACTAAATTCAAATATGGAATTTCAAGGCTTACTGTGTCTATCAAATTCACACTTTAAATATATCCCCCCTTCATTTTTTCAAACATACACAGGTTTGTGTGAATACATCATTTAATCCCATTGGAATATAAACCCATCTTCTCTTTTAACTGCCTTTAAATAAATGTTCTGCATTATTTGCCCAATCATTATGTCAGTGTTCCCTATCTTCTGTAGAAGACTGGGCTTCTTGAAGACAGTAGTTTTATTTCATTTGACTTCATATGCCAGGTATAAACTCAATACATTGTTTAATAAATGGTAAGCACTCAGATGGCTGATGAATAAATGAATGAGCCTTTGTTTAATTCACAGTTGTGTTCATTCCTTTCAATGCCTTAGAGCACTTGGCGTTTAATAAAGTTGCTAAATAAGGTTTGATTGCAAAAATATAAATACAGAAATTGCTTCAAAATAATTTTCAGCATCACAAAAAAATCTAGGAATGTAATTAAGGGAAGATAAAGATTATTATAACTATTGTTTGTGGATATGGTAAAGGATATTACAAAAGCAGAGGGGGGAATTTGGATTAAACACTATTCTCTATGTATCTTTATTGCTGCTAGTTTGAAATATTTTTCTTAAATTCTTTTAAGTGCTTTGGGAGAAATAAAATTCAAATGAAAGAACGAAGTCATACAAGATGAGCATTCATACTTTTTAGACCACTCATCTTGTAAAAGCAAATAAAAATAAGACTCAATGTTCCCAATTAACCAATACCCCAATTACTACTAGTCAAATCTAGGGTAAATTATGTGTGACAATTAATGCTGTCGAGTACTCTTACGTGAGGACAAGTTACTGTTTATCTTGAGAACATGTCTGCTATGGGGTATCTGCTTGGCCACACAAAATGGTGAGATTTCTTTCTGTCTTTGCCATCTTGTAGGGGATTGCCTATGATACACATCACATTTGGTTTACTGTTTAGTCTATAATAAAAGTGTTTTCTTTCTCTTTTACTTTGAGAAGTTTTCTGGGTTGGGGGAGATTTTGCTTTTAATTCATTTCCCCCAACAACATACAAATGTACCTTTCATCTGAAGTCAATAACCTGTGACTCTCATTAGTTCTTATACATAAATGACCCTGTAGGACCAAATCATTTCCTACCCATAACATTCTGTAATTTATTACCTGCAGTTTGTTCACATACCAAGTTGTCTTATTTTTTTCCCTTAATCAATAAATATCTCAATCACTGTTTCCAACCAGCATTTCACACAGCCAGTGACCACATGTGGAGCTGCCTGGGTGCCCACGTGATGAGGGCACTCACAAGGGTGGCACCCTGGGTCCCCTGCTCCTTTCAAGCAGAGCTAATCCACTTCTATATATTGGGCTTCCTATATGTTTTAATGTTATTTTATTTTTGAGTGAATTATCCTTTGCACAAAAAAGTGATCTAAATATATCTCAATTGTATGATTATTTTTAGTGTGTTAAAAATATTCCCTCAAACTTGCTATGTTTAAAATATTTGTGGGAGGAGGAGTGTAAGAAAAGATGGGAGGCTGACACCATCTAGGAACCTAACCTGAGAAGTTACAGGATGCCTGAATCATCTTAAAATTTGTTTGATCCTTTTCATGTGAGAATGGTAAAAGAAAGAATAGGAGTTATCTCTCAATCAAAATAAAAATAATGAAAGAAGCACTTGATTTTTCTGGACCGTAGAAGACACATCTAAGTCCCTCCCGATAGGATAAAAACTAGAAAATGTGGGCCAGTCTTCTGAAATGTTCTTGGTTAGTTTTGAAACATAAAGTCTAATATGTAGGCCATATTTACTTTGGAAGAATAATCAATAAAAGAAGTAGCTAGAAAATTTAGGTATAAAAAACTCTACACCTATATTTATCAAGCACAAAATTAAGATAAAATGCTCAAGATTCATACAGTCTTGAACAATTCATACAAAACTGTTCATACAATAAGTTAGCAGAAAACTTGTAGACACGGTTATAACTCTAATATTTTTTTCTGAATAAGTTTGAAGCTTTTCTTTGTGGAATGCAATACTGTGGGTGTAGGTTTCAACACTGAATAAACGTGGAAATTATGAGCATGAGCACATTTTATATGCATAAATCTTTAGAAATCTTGTCCTAAAAAGAGATATGTAGTTTTTCCATTTAAGTTCTTTGTTATTTGTATGTATTTTAGTTTAAGATAGATATATGTTCTTAAGAGGCTGACAGTTGGAAACTGACCGTCATGAAAATACTCTGCCACTTAGTTTGTGTTTGAACAGAATTATTTTTTTATGAGCTGACTGCTATCCCAAATTTCAGGTGTACTGTAAAAATAAATGAGAAGACAGTTACTGAGGACACTCACAATCTGGAAAGGGTGACTAAGATATCACTAAGATGTCCTTGAAGTTTAATAAAAAGGAAAGTAATGGCAATGAAAGGAGGCCAATGTGCTCCGAATACACTTTACATTAAAAAAATTAGAAGTCTCCAACTGAGATGGTGGAAAAAGTTATATGAAAAGTATTGATACTGTAGATTGTGTTGATATTTTCATAAAACCTTTTCCCCATAGCAGGATGAACACACTTTGAAAGTGAGTTGATAAAGAAGGAAAAAAATCTTTGAAATTATGAGTGTCAAATATTTGGGGTAAAGAAGACATGTAAACTGACATTATATTCATGATTTAAAAAAACTAACTGCATCTATAATAAGGGAGCTAAGTCAAACTATGTCAAATCTCATCTTGTACACCAAAAAAGGAACCAGTATTCTAGACTCCTGGCAGACATATGTTTTACATAAAGTTCAGAGCTGTAGGTGGAAGATATGTCCATTCTTTGATGAGATAATTTAACCAGTGTTCACTCAATCTGAACTAAACACAAATACTGAAACCCCCTGAAATGGCTTATTTTGTGAAAGACTCCAATGGTTTCCTCCTTTCAGATCTATAAGGAAATTAGTTTGTACATTAATTCAATTACAACTGTTTAAAAAACAATGGTAAAATCATAGAGATAGGGCAGGATGAAGTCACCTAAAATCAGTTAGGATGAATTTGGGAATTTTATCAAAATCATCCTGATATCAGAAGGTGGGTTATTGTCTTGAGTGTCTTATGCATCCTTTGGTTACATTATGGAGTCAAATTAAAATTTGTTAAAAATAATTTTGAAAAATATAAACAAAAAATAATACGTACCCACAATCACACACACCAGAAGCAGTCATTTTTAGTGTATTATATTTTCTTTCAATTTTATATCTACCCATTTTACATTGTTGAAATTACATTGTGTGAATACATATCATATACAAATATAATTTAAATTTTAATATTTACTATTTCTCAAAAACCATGAAGAAATCCTTATAGCCCTTCATTTTATAAATGACATATTCTATAGCAAGGGTATATTGTAATTTACTTAAATCTTCTACTGTTGAACATAGAAGATATTTCCATTTTCCAGAATTTGAAATAATAATACTTCCAGGAATTTTTACACATTTTTTTCAATTATCTTAAGATAAAAAGTGGAGGGTATTAAACTTTTTAAGGCTCATAGAGAATATATTCAAACTGAGTTTCAGAATATTTTATGAAGTTTGACTTCCTCCATTAGTAAACAAAGATGATTATTTACCGTATCTATGCTAGGTTTGAAGATTATTATTTATAAAATTTTTTGCTTATTTCATAGGTTAACATTTATCTGTTTTAATTCTGCATGATTTTGTGGGGCATGAATATGTACTGACCAAATAAGAAAAAAATCAGATGGAGCAAATGGCAAATATTCGCCCTCTATTAGCCTGCAATAAATCTCAGGCATATATTTCAAAAGAAATCCTCAGAAGTCAAGAAATGTACGGTACTGCAAGAACATACTTATCTAGCTGTACTGTCAAGTTTAGTTCAGTATAATAACCGAAGTTGAAAGTAATCCTTTGTAGACCTCAAACTATCTAATCAAAACACAGCTAGTATCTCATAAGCCCTTACATGTTTCTTTCAGGGACCAATTTCCGTAAAAACGCACAAACCTTAAGTTCTCTTAGGTATCTTAATTTATCATTTATACAAGTTGCTGAATACTTAGAATTCTTTTATTTATTTATCTTCTTTTGCTTTTTATTTTGTTCTTTTTGCCATGATATTTGAGGTATTATTTGCTGATCTTTTAACTATCATCTGTATGGAGAACTTTTAAACTCTCAGCCAAACATAAAGGTGAGTCAACTTAGGTATCTAATTCTACCATTATCAGTAAGATTCCTCAGTAATTGCCAATGTTTAATCAATTTCTGTTTTGTGGTTGCATCTCTCAAAGTCTGAGGTATTTCAATGACTAGAAAGATGAGATCAGCATTTCACATTTTATTTTGAATATTGAGGAGGTTTGCCATAAGACTTGAGGATGTCAGATTTCTCTGAATTTTTGAATCGTCTCTTGCCGTTCATTCATATTCATCATCTAGAGGCTCTTTACTTGGTATCCTGTTACTCTTTAAACCTTCTTATTAGCTGATGAGGCACACTGAGGTCCAAGTAAGTGTAAATATTCTTATCTTTGTACATAATAGGGACACTGTTGAATTTTACTTTGAGAAATGATGGAGGAAGGTGATACATTCCATATTTAACATAAGATACACAAGACAGGGGAACTGTGTCTATTTAATCTTTGCTTGCCTATAGGAAGGACTGAAAAATCTTTGAACTGAGCAGCCCTCATGATTTATCCTTTTATACTGAGAGTAGAACTAAGACATTGAAAAAGCAAACTGAATTTCCAAAATTTTGGACTATGGATTATTTTTTCTTCATAGCTTACTCAGTTATTAGTATTTTGTGAAACATCGTGTGGTTGAATAACATTTGAGGAATGATTATTGCTAACTTCTGCAGAGAAAATCACTGTAGTTTTATACGTAGAGATGCTACATGCTTACCCTCTCTGCCTTCCACAAAAAACAGTAAGATTTCTATCTACTCATATTAAATAAGATATGACATTGATCTTGGGAATTATGTTGTAAGTTAAAATTTGAAAACAACCATTTTTCCCTCCTAGGCAAATGTACCTAGAAATGATATAAAGTATCCAGGGAACCAAAGAATTTACTACATTAGGCAGGAAAATTAGAAAAAAAAAGCGTTCAAGATAACCTAACCTTTGGGAGAAAAGCATTTCTTTTGTAGAAAGGGTTACATTTATTGTTCTGAGGTTTTATAAAAAACAGACTCATCTTAGTATACTTTGTGATAGAATGAGATGAAATTTGAAAGTACCTGAAGGGCATCCTGATATTCAGCCTCTCTGCATACTTGCACAATGTGTCCCATGGAATGTGAATTTTAATAAACATAATATCAGGGTTTGCAACAGCAGGCTGCAAAGGATAGCAAGAGAGGCATCATTATTTAGAATCAGAGCTGATGATATCATGCAACAATTTGATCTGAGAGAAAAAATATTGTTTATACAAGAATCATTGTCACTGACTTAAAAGGAATTCATATGACTAAAATCTCTTCATATAGAAAAACCTTAACATATATGTAATAATGACATGTATACAAGAAATAATCACCAATGCGAGTTAGTGCATTTTCTTATATTGATTATCAAGATCTCCAATCAGAAAAATCATGAGTCAATTAGAAATCTATGATTCTTTTTGGATACTTTATCTTGATCCTCTCATTCCTGCTCAGAGGGGATAAAAAACACTGACAGTTGCCACCATTCATTCATTCGTTCATTCACTTATTCTTCTGGTACATTTCTTTGAGTAATTACTACTTGCTAGGTTCTATGAAAATCCTGGGGAAAAATGGAGTACAAATCATACAAGTCCATGACCTCACAGAGCTGTCAAATTTGCACATTTACTCTATCTAACCTTTTAGTCCACTTTTTCCTGTATCAAAAGATCATAAGAATTTAAGAATCCTTGATGACAACAAGATGTTTTTAAGCAGAGTCAAGTGTGCATCAGAATTATCTAAGGAGCTTTTAATGAAACGAGGTATACTGGTCTAATTCTTAAGAATTACCAGAATTGGATTCCATTGTTATGAATATTTTGCTCAACCCATTAACAAAGAATCAGATGTTTTTTTGAACCAGATAATCATCAGGATTCTTAGATTTGGCCCAGTGGTCTAAAACAAGTAACTAAAAATTTACAACTTTGACATTATCTATCATTAATGCTCATGTTCTACTTTTTAAAATATCTAGACAGTTATCTCCGAGGTTCCTACAATATCTGAGGCCCACAGAGTAAGGAAGCAGTTTGTGGCCATTCTAGCAAAGGATTCCACAGAATTTATCTATCAAGAGATTAGAGGAGCTGAACATATATATGTAAAGGAAGAATGTTATTTGCTTCCGTGTACGCACACCTGCCAGGTTAAGCAGAGTCAACTCCTTTTGGCTAACATTGTTCATTTAAATTCCAACTAGACAGAACATCTCAAGAAACATACCAATATTAAAAACTCAAAGTATGGAAGAAATTGATCAGTTTAATTTAAAATTATACATATATTTTTTAATTAAACTGTACAATTTATATTCATATCTTCATATAGCCCTATATTTTAGATCTGGCTAATTTCACAAGTTTTCTAGAAAAATATTTCTAATTTGTATTTTTTAAAGTATTAGTAGTGAGCCATGGGGCAATCACTGGACTATCCTGCAGATGTAGGAGGAAGCCTGGCCCCCACTGCCACTGGGCAGGCGCTTTCACAGAGCAGCACCTGTCAGTTTGCTCCATGGAATATGGTGAGAAAAGGGGGTATTCCACAGCCAAGGAAAGTTTGGGTTTCTCACAAAAAGACTTGTGAGATATTTTAATACACATGTACTTGCTAAAAATAACCAAGGAAGTGAAAAAGTAAACTGAATTTCCAAAATTTTGGACCATGGATTGTTTTGTCCTCACAGCTTTATTGAATTATTAGCATTTTGCAAATTGTCATGAAAAAAACAGCAAAAGAGGCTTTCACATCAGTAAAATTCCAAAGGACTTTTCTACTTTGAATATGTTTGTTTTCAATTAAAGGTAAAGAATGATGGAAATAAAAACTGACAATGACAGAGGACATAGTATGTGTTACATATCTAGAGGCCTTTGAAATCAGACTAAGGTTCCACATATTAGCTATGCTTGAGGAAATAATATATACAATTTTTGAAAAATGAGCTTTAATTCATTTAACAACTGTTTGTTTAAAAATATCTTTTTTACCCAGCTAGATATGTATGATTGGTCAAGGAAAAGGAGAAACATGATGTTGATTATTTTCAAGCTTTTTAGTGACTGTCCCAGATTTGGTGGAAAGATTTCTGTGCAGGAGTGGTAGAGACAGAAAAATCTTTCTGAAGCATTAAAAAAAAAAAAAAGGCTTTCACTTATTTAAATAACTCCCTTATCTGAGGCAAGTGAAAGAAGCATTTCATATTTTATTGTATATTTTCTTGCTTTATCCATGCAGAAGTTTTTATATTCAAAATGATTACAAAGATCCTTCTTTTGAAATTATTGTGTTGGCTACCAGTATTACACCAACTTACTTTTCATTAACCAAGCACAATTTCATTTCTTTAATTCTGTCTACTTAGAAAAAAATCATGTGGTTTGGTAGAAAGAACATAGTGTTTGGAATTACAAAGACTTAAGTAAAAATTCTATGCTTTCCATTTACCTGCTCTATGATCTTGGAAAAGTTACCTAACCTCTCTGATCCTCCATTTTCTCTCCTGAAAGATGGAGAGAATGATCTTAACTTACAGAGTTGTTGCGAGTGTTATGAGACCAGACATTAAAAGCACAGGTACACAAGTATAACAGGTTATCCAGAATTGTTCATTCTCAGTTGAGAACATTTCTCTTGAATTAGACCCCACCCAAAATAATGGTAATTTCAAAACTTCACTAGAATCTCTCTTCTTTCCGTCAGTAAATAACTACCTGATTCATCTTTGGTAGAGCCTGTTCCTTGGTTTTGTAAGCTTTCTATAATAGGCTTTTCAAGTATACAAGTATAAGCCAGTAACCACCTATGATTTGGAGAAATAGAGTGCCTTGAACTAAGTGACTGCAGAGTTAGTTTTTTTTCTGGTAATATAAACTGTGTATAAACTGTCATAAAACTATATCTCTACAGACTATAGCTTTCGGAAGTTTTGTTTCTTTCCTCTGTATTTATTTAAATTGTCCTATGCCTGTATGTTATTGTTTGTTTCTGGGGAGATGTGGGTTCTTTTTCAGCAGTTATTTAAAGAGAGAGAAAATGAGATCCTTAAGATTATAGAAAATATATCTAGTACTCATTTTCCCTGGAATATGGAGAAGAGCTCCCATAAAAATGAATGAGTCAATACTCAGACAAAATCAACCTACACCGATGGACTCATTCTACACTTAGGATGATTTAAGACTGAATAAACAAGCCCTTGAGAAATGCACGGACATGTGATTGCTGCATTCCCTACAATGGTTCCATGCAAGTTTGAAAGTGGGGATCTCTATTGTGGAATAGGCAGATCCTGAGATAAAAATCAGTTCCTCAGGACCTGAGCCTCAATGTGGTACTGGAGGTCTCCTTTGCCCTCAGAGTATCACGGTTCCTGAAGCCGAGGCACGCTGCTTGCCAGAGTACAGTAGTGTCATGAAGAAATGACTAATACATGAAGGGGTATCAGGAGAGATTTGGGAAGGTTAAAGCTCTATAGCAGGAGAACCTGGTTTTCACACTACCAGATGGTCTCTGATTTGTTTGCCCCGATAGTAGGCACAGCCAGAATCTGATCCCTTTCCACCACCACAGTTATACTCTGGCCTGAGCCACCACTGACACTGGTCGAGGTTCCTGCAGTGCTTTCTAGCAGAGCCTTTGCTTTGCTCACATTCTCGCTGAAATAGCCCGTACATGCACAATGGCCAGAGCAATTCTTTAAAATGTAACTCCAATCATATATCTCAGAACTCCACTGAATTCAGAGTGAAATCCAGTTTCTTCAATGACACCCAGCTTTTTACAGTTTCACCTTCAGAAGCTTGGTAACCTCTTCTCCCACTTCTCTCCTTCTCACTCACTCTGCTTCCATCATTTGGTCACTCGCTACTACTACTTGCTTGCCCTCACCTTATCCTTCTTATCTTGCTCTATTCTTTTTCCTAAGGCATTTACATCTTTCAGTGAATGAGTCTATTAATTTATGTATGTGCCATGACAGAAGAAATCTTCATCTTGTTCATTTATATATACCGAGCACCTGGTTCTACGCCAGGCCCATGTTAGTCACTCAGTAGGCATTTGGTGAAATGGATGAATGCATGAATGAGTTAATTTATTTTAAGTACACATTCTTATGTAACGTGTACCTAAGCAAGAGATGATGAAGACAAGCAAGCATGCCAGAATTATTCTGGAAGATGTGCTATGCCAGGATTCAAATTAGCATCATGGATTGCTGGCTTAGCACTGACTATTAATTCATTCCTGTCAACCTTTAGATGTGAAAAATCTAATACACTTAAATAAAGGAGGTGCATTAGAGAGATGTTTCTACATTAACTCTACCATTCACCAGTAAAATGTCAAGCCAAGTACACATACAGCTAGAACATTACTAATTTTTATGTCTTAATTTTAAATATATATAATAGATCTTTTTCATGCAGTATGAATTGTCTTCTTTTATAACTTCCTTAACTTAATTTCTCTTTTGTTATACCTCTATTTAAAAAAACAAAACAAAAGTAGTTTCTTTTTCTTGAAGTTACTGAGTAGGGGCCGGTGAAAGGATGGTGTTGCCAGGGAGAAAGATTACTTCCTCCTTTGGAATCAAAATCTCCCAATCTGCAGCTTAGCTCTGTTTATCTCTTATGAATGCAGGCTTTTCTGAAGGAACAAAACACCCACCACCTTCACACTTCACATTATTATTTAATTACTTCATCTAAAATTCCCAGGAGGTAAAACATTCACTCTTGAGAGAAGAAGAAATTTAAAAGTTGTGTTTTTACAAAGTCACTCTGCAAGTTGGTGTCAGAGTGCTGAAAGAAAATAGAATGTGGTAGCTCATGGTCTAAGGTGAAGACAAATTGCTGGTATGATCTGGAGATGTACTTGGATAACAAAGCACCTGTCCTGAGAGTAATGGATCATCTACCTGTTTGTTCATATAACTTTCAAATATGCATTATTATCCGATGGTGATGTGATCATCTGGAAACTGTCCATATCAACATGCAATTTAATAAGATTTTGAGACCTATTTTTGCCAGGTTCAGTGCTTAACTCTAATGAATGTAAATTTAAAAATTGGGGATTTGTTACCTAAGGAATATTCATATTTTTCAGCTAAGAAATCTGACACTTGATATTTTTAGTTTCATTTTCCCTTTAATCAGGTCACATGTCCTAAATATTTTAAACTTAACATTGATTAAACTGATTCAACCTACAGCCCCTGCCCTTGGGTGGAATCCAAAAGTCTCTCATTAATGACAAAACACCCATTTCATTAAGACTCTGCAGTGTTTCCAGGAACTGTGGATAAAGACAAAATATACCTAGGAAATACACATATTTGGTCATATGAATGACCAAATATGTGTATTTCTTATGACTCATTATATTGCACAGCCAGTCATCAATTAACATAAGATTTAACTAAGCATATACTTACATTCTGTCTTGCTATCATAGGGTTTCTTTCTAAATTTGTTTGCATACTTTTTCACGATACTGATCTTTTAAATAGTATGGTTGTCATAATTCTAAGAAGTCCTCCAAAATCCCTACCTCCTATTTTCCTTGTCTGTACAATCCCTGTAACATGTGCATATAATGAAATATTCAGTCCCAGGATTAGGTTATGTTATATATATATATACTGTTAAGAAAGGGAAATTATCCTCTATGGCAGATATGGTAGATGAACCCCTAAAAGGGACTAGGCTCTTCCTGGCAAGAAAGATTCAAACAGCAGAAGAATACAAGGGAGAATCTCCTTTGCTGGCTTTGAAAATGGAGGTGGGGCATGTGTCAGAGAATGGGAACAGCCTCTAGAGGCTGAGAGCGGTCCCTGGCTGACAGCCAGCAAGGAAATGGGGACCTCAGACCTACAACCACAAGGAAATGAATCTTGCCACAACCACACAAGCTTGAAAGTATACCTTTAGTTCCAGGTGTGAATGCAGCCTGACCAGTACATTGATTTACGTCTGGTGAGAAACTGAGCAGAGCCCAGACATGCCATGCCCAAACTTCTGATTTACAAAACTGTGTGCTAATAAATGGGCTTTATTTTAAGTTACTAAATTGTGGTGATTTGTTAAGCAGCAATAGAAAAACAATATAAATGGTGCAAGAAATCTCGATTTGAAATCTTATGATGATATTTCTTTTAATGATATGTTAGAATGCTTATTATGGAAACATTTTGTTCACTTAAACTGTGTTTGACATAGCAGGTTGATTTTATACACCTGGGATAATTAATCTAGTCTTAATTCAACCATTTAAAAAAATCAATGTCATTACTCTTAAAATTAGGAATATGAGTAAAGATAACCCCTTTGCAAAAATATATTTGGCAAGTAAAATAAAAAATTAACTTTAAAAGACAATTCAGGAATCTTGACGTTCTTTGATACTATACTTGGTATTCTGTGTACTAGATATTCCCCCCCTCTTCTCTAAAGGCCTTTTTGTTTTTTTAAATCTCATCTGTCTTCTATTTCCTTACCCTCTTACTTCCCTTTCCTCTTCCTCCCCTCTCCCACTCCCTGCTTTCCTTCAACCTTCTCTCTTGGATCTTCCCCATCATTTAAACATCTCATATAAGGGAAAAGAAAGAAAGAAGGAAGTGAAACCTCACAAGGCTTCCTTTCCCTCTCTGGCTATTACTCTTCATCCTCTCATTCACAGAGTAAGTTGATTACATACGCTGCTGCCTCTATTTTCCATTGTCTAGTTACTACTCTTCAACTCATGCCTAATCTAGCTAGCAAGCCATCTCCTCAGATAAATGATCTCACTTTTCAGCACTGTTTCACTCTGGTAACCACTCTTCCCTGTGACTCCTCATCTCTTCCCCTTCCACCTACTCCTCCCAAGTGTCTGATCGCCTCTCTTATCTTTTACACGCTCATTCCTAGGCTCATTTTTTTCTCGTTTTCTCTAGTGATTTTGTCCTAATACATGGCTTATATTACCACCTATATTCTAAAGACTAAAGCATTTACCTTCAGTTCAGACTCCTTATTTGGGCTCTAGAAACAAATTTCAAACATTTCTAGTTGTGTTTCTCAAAGGTATTCAATACTAGTTTATGATCTTCATTCCCATAATCCCATCCCACTTTCCTCCCCAAATCAGCTTACTTCTGATAGACAGTAGTTTTACATCAGCTGTTCCTTCTACAGAAAGTATTCTGCCACCTTATCTTTCCATGATAGATTCCTTTTCATTCAGATCACTTTCTTTCAGATCACACATACTAACATAGCTACCTAGCTACCTAGTCACACTCCCCTATAGAACATTATTCTAATTTTTGGGTAACATTCTTAACAGTGCCATTATCTGCTTAAGATTCTTCTCCTCGCATGAGAAAATGGCCCATTTTTATCTTGGTTCCTATGTATTCCACAAATGTGCCATACAATAAGTGCTTCATTCATGCTCCTTGAATGAATAAAGACATTTCTGCAGCCACAAGCCCAAGTTCTCTTGAGATCTTTTCTTCTTCAACTACATCCAAATGAAGCATTTATACTTGAACCTAACTATTTATCAAATCTACTTATTTCTTTCTATTTCTAATGCTACCCATGATATCTGTGCATCAGTCTTGTTCATCAAATCTATACACTTTTCAGCAATAAACGTAGCTTTTAAAAAAATATATTGTCATAATATTCTGCTGAAAATCATTCAATGGCTTCCTAATTTTCTTAAGAAAATCATCAAGTATTAACTTAAACCTCAAAACAGAATTATTTCACCCTAGTCATTCTTTCCCACCTAATCTAGTAACTTATTATTTTCTGGTATTGAAAATTACCAGTATCCTTCCTCCCACCATTATCCTGGTGTTCAGTTGAGCCACCCTAAGGTGGAATTTATCATCGACAATTTAAAAGCTCCCCAGGTGATTTTAATGTGCAGCCAACATTGAAAACCGTATCTAGCCCTTTTATTCGACTACTTTTACTACTCATTTTTCAAATCTCAATTCAAAGTTTATTTCTTCAATGTCACTTATTCTCTACCTTCTGGCCTTCTCTCGTGCTCCAGAATAGATTACTGCCTTTGATAAAAGCCATCCTAGAACCATTTACTTTTCTTTTAAAAGTCACCTATCACAGTTTGAAATTATAAAGGGTATCTTTGTAAGGGAGAATTTTAGACATTGTGTAAATAAGTAGAGATTGGAATCACCTTTCAATCAAAAGGTGTATTCTGCAAAGCCACT
The DNA here is from genome assembly GCA_032199065.1 of Smutsia gigantea. Taxonomy (NCBI): domain Eukaryota; kingdom Metazoa; phylum Chordata; class Mammalia; order Pholidota; family Manidae; genus Smutsia; species Smutsia gigantea. The sequence goes on along the minus strand of JAVSCE010014343.1, from coordinate 61,545 downwards.
TAACTATCCTCTTAGTTAAGTATTAGTATTAGAAAATGTTAGCAGAAAAAGTATAACAAGATTTTTTTCTTTTTAATTTGCAACACTTCCCTTTCTTGGATAGGCAGAGTTCCTTAGTTATGAATCAAATTTCAAAAGGCCATTTTTGGAGGAAAGATATTCAAATCCCTTTCTACTTCAAAACAAGTAACATCTATACTGGAGAACTGGGGGAGCCTTAAGGCTTTCCACTGTCAGGAAAATAAATCATTTACACTGATGGGAGGTAAAAAGGAGAAAAGATCTAGCAGCAACCGGTAATTTGTGCTCAGTACAATGGCTAGTTTGCAGGGGTAGTTGATTCCAATGAAATGTGCAGTTATAATTTAAATACACCTCCTAGCTAGCTGTCCTGGTACTTTATTGAACTGTGGAGAACAAATCCAAGACATGTGAATGTAAAAGAGCTGTAACTGTGGAACACAGAAAGAATGAAAACAAAAACCTCTCTGTTTGAGAAAAATAGTACACATATAGACACTGCTCTGCTGCTAGCCAATCTAAACAAAAAATGAAAACAAAACAAAACAAAAACATCATTTGGCAGTGACTGATGACTGAATGCTCAAGAATAAATAAACGTCTTTTAAAAGCAGAATAGAATCCTTTCTGGTTGAATAATATCCAATATTATTCTTGGGAAAAATCTACAGGAAGAAAGGAGAGATCCACTCAAAAAAGAATCTGGAGTTTCTGCCAAGAATGCTAAGTGGAGACTGTGAGACAAGTCATACTTCTTTTACAGTTAAATAACTTTCATGACTAACTCTTACACAGCCTATAAGTTTAGTGAAGGCAGGGATAGGGCCTACTTTACTCACTAGGTCCCAACACCTTGTACAGTACTTATCCAAGGACATTGTGTAATGATAAAGGGGTCAGTTCCCCAAGAAGACATAACAATCCTTAGTGCATGTACTTGATAACAAAATGTCAAACTATGTAAGGCAAAAACTGATAGAAATGCAAGGAGAAACAGATGAATCCACTATCATAGTTGGAGACTTCAACATACCTCTCTCAAACATAGGCAGATCCAGGAGGCAGAAAACCAGTAAGACATGGCTGAACTCAACAGTACCATCGATCAACTAGGTATAGTTGACATCTATAGATTATTTTATCCAACAACAACAGAATACACATTTTTTTCAAACTCACATGGATTGTTCACCAGGAAAGATGGTATTCTGGGCCATAAACAACATCTTAACAAATTTAAAAGAATAGAAGTCGTACAATGTCTGTTTTCAGACCAAAATGGAATTAAACTAGAAATCAATATCAAAAACATAACTGGAAAATCCAAAATACGTGGAATTAAAACAACATGGAGAAGAAATCTCAAGAGAAAAAAAATTAATCTAAATGAAAATGAAAACACGATTTATTCAAATTTAAACTAGTCAGAACTTAAGCACAGTGGACACAGTACTTAGAGGGAAATTTGTAGCACTGCATGAGTATATTAGAAAAGAAGAGAGACCTAGTAACATAAGTTTCCTTCTTAGGAAACTAGAAAAAGAATAGCAAATTAAACCCAGAATAGCAAAAGAAAAAAATGAGAATTAGAGTATAAATCCATTAAATTGAAACTAGGAGCTCAATAGAAAAAAACAGAAAACAATGAAACCAATAGATAGTCCTTTGAACATATAAACAAATTAATAAACTGTAGCCAAACTACTAGGAATAAATTGAGAGAGACAAATTACCAATATCATAAATGAAAGAGGGGACATCACTATAGATTCTATGGAAATAAAAAGGTTATAAAAAGATTATTATGAACAACTCTATGCTCACATTTGATAACCTAGATAAAAATGGGCTGATTCCTTTAAATAAAAAAATCTGTCAAAACTCTCACAAAAAGAAATATACAATCTGAATAGGTCTATATCTACCAAGTAAATTGAATCAATCATTAAATAGAAAGCATCAGACCCAGATGAGTACACTGATGATTTCTACCAAATATTTGAGAAAGAAATTGAACTAATTCTCTACAACTTCTTTCAGAGTATAGAAGCAGAAGTAATATTTCTTAACTCCTATGAAGCAGCATTACCCTAATACCTAAACCATACAAAGACACTCCAAGAAAACAAAACTATAGACCAATATCTCTCATGAACATGGATATAAAAATCTTCAACAAAGTATTAGAAAAACAGAATCCAACAATGTATAAAAATAATTATACTCCACAACCAACTGGGATTTATCCTGCGAGGTTAGTTCAGCTATTGAAAATTACATCAACAGGGTAAAAAAGTAAAAAAAAACATGTGATCATATTAATAGATGCATGAAGATAGATAACAAAATACAGCACCTATTCATGGCAAACACTCTGAGTAAACTAGGAATAGAAGGGGATATCCTCTACTTGATAAAGAATATTTACAAAAAACCAAGAGCTAACATCATACTTAATGGTGAGAAATTAGATGCTTTCCCACTAAGATCAGGAACAAGACAAGAATGCTCCCACTCACCACTCCTTTTCAAAAACACACTAAAAGTCATAACTAATATAGTATAAACAGAAAGGACATAAAAGAGACACATATTGGCAATAAAGAAACAAAATTCTTTGTTTGCAGAAGACATGATCATTATGCAGATAATTCAAACAAGTAAACAAAAACAACAACAACAAAGAAAACCAAACAAACAAAAAACAGAAACACTTCTGGAATGTGACCTGGTTATGGTGATGCCTTTTAAAATACAACAGCAAAGGCAGGGTCAATAAAAGAAACAATTGATAGGCAGGACTTCATTGAAATTAAAAACTTTTCTGCAAAAGAAAATGTCAAGAGAATGATAAGACAAGCAACAGACCAGGAGAAAATATTTGCAAAAGACACATCTGATAAAGGACTGTAATCCAAAATATACAAACAACCCTTAAAATCAACAGTAAGAAAAAAACCCAATTTAAAAAAGGGGCCAAAGGCTTTAAGAGACACCTCACCAAAGAAGATGAGCAGATAGTAATAATAGCTAGTAATAAGCATATGAAAAGATGCTCCATGCTCCACATCATATGTGGTCAGGGAAATGTAAATTAAAAAAACAAAAGATACTGGTACACAACTACTAGCATGGCCAAAATCCAGATTTCTGAAAGCAGCAAGAAATAGCAAGGAAGTGGAGCAGGAGGAACTTTCTCTTACTCATTATTGGTGGGAGTGCAACATGGTACAGCCATTTTGAAGTACAGTTTGGAGGTTTCTTACAAAATTGAACATACTCTTATCATAAGATCCAGCAATCCACTTTTTGGTATTTACCCAGAGGATCTGAGAATGTATATCTACACAATAACCTGCCCAAATATGTTTACAGTGACTTTGTTCACAATTAGCAAAACTTATGAACAACCAAAAAGTCCTTCAGAGATGAATGCATAAATAAACTGTGGTATATCCAGACAATGGAATATTATGCAGTGCTAAAAAGATATGAGTTACAAAATATCAAGAGACTTAGAGGAAACTTAAATTTGTATTACTCAGTGAAAGATGCCATCTAAAAAAATCTACATACCATATGATTCCACTATATAACATTCTGGAAGAGGCAAAACTATAGAGACAGTAAATGATCAGTGGTTGCCAGAGATTAGGAGTGGTGGAGAGATGCATAAGTGGAACAACTAGGATTTTTAGGGCAGTGAAAATACTCTGTATGGTACTATAATGTGGATACATGTAATTGTACATTTGTCAAAATGCACAGTATGTATGATATCAGAGTGAACAATAATGCAAACTATGGACTCTGGGTGATAATGATGTAGCCATGTATGTTCATCAATTTTATCAAATGTACCACTCTTGCAGGTGATGTTGATAATAGCTGAAGCCATGCATGTGCTGGGGTAATGGGTATATGGGAAATCTCTGTACTTTGCTCTCAATTTTGCAGTGATCCTAAAACTGGTATAAAAATATAAAGTCTGGAAAAAAAGGAATAAAAAAAAGAATTAGGAAGAAAATAATTTATAGTTCTAATATTAAAACCCAGACATTAACAGTTTGGCACAATTTCAACGTTTTTAATTTTCATAAAGTTTTACACTTTACATGAGCATAATCATTCCTTCCTCAATTTTTAAAATGGTAAAAATGGTTATGCCTTTGAAAAATATTTCAATTTAAAGAAATGCTTAACTAAAAAAAGGAATACATATTTAATTGGAACTATACATATGTATTTCTTTTACATTTGGGAGAAAATTTATATACATTTTATAAAGCCATGTGCTATATATTTTCCATATGAAAACCTAAGACATCATATTGCATCCAGCACATTCTATCATATAACTAATATCATTAGAGCACCTACCTCCTTTTCCAACATCAAGCCTTCTGCTCTGAGGTTCTTTTCAAATGTGTTTCTCTTGTCATATTGTATATTTGACTTTCTATAAACCAGGATGTAATCAATCCGCTTTTTGCCATCTTTGAATAGAAGTCCACTGGATACTATGTAATTCATGTCATTCTGCAAACAAAGCAAAGATTGTAAGTGTGGGTTAGAGGAGCACACACATTTCAGTTTCACTCACTTCTGCAACCTAATATAAAAAAATGTGTTTTTTACATTCCAATTATGAAATATGGAAAGATGATTAAAGAAAGTTTGTAATTTTTTATAGGCAACAGCTACCAAATGATGTTCCAGGGCCTGAAATTAGGCAGACTGATATCAAAACCTGGGTTCTCTGCTTTTGGCATCAAAACACATATGTTTTATTCAATAAGGCCCTATAAAAATAGTATCAGCTAACCTATGTTGAGTATTTACTCAACATCAGGCCCACACATAAGTGTTTTATCTTATTTAATAAACCTGCATTTCAAAGATAAAAACACTAAGGTATAAACAATAAGTACTGAGAACTGAAACAAACATAATTTCCCATATTAAATAATACTCAGAACAGATGTTATTTTCCTAAACCCATGTCCAACAACATTAAACTGAACAGTAGTTCCTGAGCTGCTTGCTCCAAGAAATATTTGCTCTTAGGATACGAGACTGTGTGTGATCCAATTAAAACAGCTTACTTACCCAGACCAATTGCTTGCTCAAGACTGCTTTAAGAACCTTGATTCACTGTGCCCACCCACCCAAGCTATTTTTACTTTGCCCAGTTTTTCACCGAATTCCTGTCTTGTAAGAATTACCTTAAAATTACCCAGCCCAAATCCTAGAATCTTTTGAAAACTATTCCCTAACTTCACTCTTTGAAACATTGCTGAAATTACCCAGGTAGTGTTCTTAATTGCTGTAACTATAATAAAATCAACTTTATTGATCATTAGATTTTCCTAATGGTTCTTCTTAGGAGGAAGGTTTTACCAGTTTGGCCCAAGATCACTGAAGTGCCATATTTGAATCCAATTTTGTCTGACTTCAGGTAATCATAACTCTATTGTTTATGTCACCACTTCCCAACTTTTCCTTAGCTTTTAACACTACAGGATATACCTTAAATGCTCTATTTTAGTTGTCTGTTTTCAAACCTTATGTAAATCTAAATATACAGGGAATAATCCTTTGTGTTTGGTTTCTTTCACGCAATATTATTGTGTGAATCATCCCTAATTTCCATATATTTGTAGTTCAGTTTTTCACTGTTAGATTATATGAATACAAGAAAACTTATTTATGCTTTCTACTAATGATGGCTATTTAGGCTGTTTCCAGTCTTGGCTATTATAAAATAAAGCTATAATAAATATTCATGTACATATTTTGCAATACACATGTGAATCATTTCTATCAAGTATGCACCTCAGAGAAAAATTGATGATTTACCAGGAATGCTTATTTTCAACTTTGGTAGATAATACCAAACAATATTAATTTGAATCAGTTTGAATCTCTACCAAGAGCATTTAAGTTCCCCCTTAAATAACTTTTTTCCAGTCTTTGAAAAAGACATATATTACTATTATATTTTAGCCATTTGGGTGGAGAGTTGCTTAATAGTCTTGATTAGGGTTTTAATTTGCATTTCCATGATTGCTGATGCCTTTCCTAATGATGTGTTTGTCTATAGGCATTCTGGATAACAAGCTCTTTGACATTCTTATGTATTCACACTTCAAATGTCTGTCTGTGGCTGGACTTTTCACTATTTTAATGGTGTTTTGAAATAGGCAGAAACTTTTTAATTTTAAAATAATCTGATTTAGTGATTTTTTTTTTGCGGTTCATGTTTTTGCTCCTGTTTAAGAAATTTTCCCTATTCTAAGGTCATGAAACTTTCTTGTCCATTACCTTCTAGAAGATTTATTGTATGTTCTTTAACATTTAGAGTCAAAGTCCATTGGAATTGATTTTTTTGCATAAGATGTGTGATAGGGGTCACATTTTATTATTTCCATGTGACCATCCAATTGTTCCAGAACCCTGTAGTAAATGATCTCTTTCCTCATTGCTGCAGTCCTGCTTTTATCCTAAATCTAGTTTCTATATATGGGGATACTGAATATTATAAAGATATATATTAAAAATATAATTGTGGGGCATTCATTGTTCATTCACCAATGCTTGACTGTTGACAGATTCTATTTGCTATTACAAATAAAGCTATAATAAACATTCATGTGTTTGTTGGAGTACACATGTGCAAGTATTTCTATCAGGTATATAACCAGGAGGAAAATTGCTGGTTCACAGGAAATGCTTATTTCCAACTTTAGTAGTATGCCTGTCCTGACTTAGAGTGGAGCCTTGTGTATACTTTTCCCCAAATATTTCTCCAAGAGGCTCTCTTCTAAGATCTCTCAGGTTTTTTTTAAGTAACTCTGGCCAGGGTTTTTATTTCTGTACAGAATTATGCTCACATAGCATCTGGCAGCTGAATTTACTCCCTGAAGGGCTCCAAAGAACTTTTCAGGGATAATTGTGGAGGACATTTGGGATCTGTCTTTTTCCTACCTGAGTAAGCACCTTTAACACAAGAAAGAGAAATAGGAGACAAAGGCTTCTCTTATTCCAAAATGAAAAAGAATCTGCGACCTAAGTCAGTATTACCAAATTTCACAAATCAACTGGAAAACAAAGTACGTATTTGGAGTGTGACACTCTTTTTTGACCACTGAAATCAAGTCTGAAGGGCAAAATGTAGAGATGTAAAATCCTCCTAGTAAAATCTAGCACTGTTTCGGAAGCAGGACATAAAAACAGAAAATGAGGGCTGTGATTCCAGCAATGTGGCAAACAACATACTTTCAAAAACTAACATTGTAAAACACATAGAAATGATAGATGAAATATAACATATTTTGAAATTTATAGAGAAAGTAGCAGTAAAGTATGTTCAACTCTAGCTTCCCCATAAAAAGAAAGAGGTAGAAAACCATAACATATGATGGCAAATCAATAATGCGGCTTCTCTGGGCAGGATCTAGAAATCCATGAGAATAACATCAATGGAAACACACATTTATACATTTAAAAATAAAGCTTCTAAATAATTAATAAGCTAAAGAAATAAAACTCAGTGAAACCTAGAAAACACTCAAAGTGATAATATGGGCTCTAATAAATGATGCTGATTGAGATGAATTATACATACATATGAAAAAAATTATCTGATTCCTACATTAGACTACATTCAAACATTAATTCTAGTCCAGAAATAAACATACATTTATTATCAATTGACCTTCAACAAGAATGTCAAGGCAATTTAATGGGGAAAAATGGTCTTTTCAATGGATGGTGCTAGGGTAACTCTATATACACATGCAAATAAGTTGAACTCCACCTTAAACCATACAAAAAATTAACTCAAAATGATCAGAGATGTAAATGTAATGGATAAATCTATAAAATTGTTAGACTAAAACATATAATTAAATATTTGGGACCTTGGGTTAGGTAACTATTTCTTAAATATAACACCAATAGCACAATGATAACAAAAGAGAAAGAGATAAACAGATCTGGAACTATAGCAAAATGAAACAGTTTTTGCTGTGAAAAAATGCCACCAAAACGTGAAACAGCAAACCACAGTGTGGGATAATATTTAAAACCATATATCTGATAAGTACCCACAAAATAAAAATGACTCAATGATAGAAATACAAATATCCCAGTTAAAAATGGATAGAGGGAACAGAGAGATTAAAGATGGTGGCGTGAGAGGTGAGACAGAGGCTTCCTCCTAAAACCTCATATAATATGAAAATAAAGCTACTACAACTACTCTTGAAAGAGCAATGGGAAAGAGGATGGCAACAAACTGCATACACCTGGAGACAAGAGCAGCCCTCACAGAAAAGGGTAACATACTAAAGCTGTGTTCCTGTGGGATCCAAGCCCTTCCCCCACCCCAGCTCACCTGCAAGAGGAACAGGAATGAAGCAGGGAGGGAGTGGAGATGTGGGACTGCTGAATACCTAACTCTGGAGATCTGCTCTGGGAGCACAAACCTACATTTCATGGTGCTTGCATGATACTCTTGTAATTAGAGCATTGGAAAGCTAAGACAGGCAGAATTCCTGGAGAGACTAAGAATCCAGCTGCTCAGGGACAAAAGAAAGGCAGGCAGTCTGAGAGACTTCCTAACAAAGAAGCTCTTAGCAAGAGGGCTGCTAAAGGGGCAAGGATTGTACGGAGCTTACTGCTCAGGAGAAAGTACAGGCAGACAAAATTGTCCGGGTGCACTCTGCCCAGCAGGTTGGGAGCTTTCACGATCTTCAGGTGCTCCAGCTCCCTGGCTGCCTACACAGCTCCAAGAAACCCTTCTGTGACAGGCAGACTAGTGCAACTTTCTTCTGGCCAGTGCAACTTTCTTTCTCACCGGGCTTGCAAACAAGGAAATCCTTCCCTCATGTTAGGCCAGCCAGGGGAAAATCTGTCTACAGCAACTAAAAACGCAAAGCACAGAGGCTTATACCTGTGTGCTCAGCCCACTGGTTCAGGCAGTGGAGACAGGCAGAGCAGCCAGGAACCATCAAACAGCCCTTTCCTCGGGAGCCACCAATACCACTTCCCTACGATCCCCGCATTGCTTCAGGGGCCGAGCAGCTCCAGAGAGTAGAGCTTCTGGGCACTAGAGGGCGCCATACACAAATATGAAATGCCAAAGGAACCTGGTCCAGAGTAAAATTATGAACACAACTCCTGAGAAAGATTTAAATGATATGGACCTTATGACTCTCCATGAAAGGGAGTTCAAAATAAAAATCAATAACATTCTCATGGAGGTACGGAAAGATTTTCAAGAACTCAGGAATGAATTCCGGTCAGAGATCCAATCATTGAAGAACACAATGGACAGTATTGAAAGCAGATTGGATATGGTGGAGGAGAAAATAAATGAAATAGAAACTAGAGAAAAGGAATACAAAGAAGCTGAGGCACAGAGACAAAAATGGATCTCTAAGAATGAAAGAATATTGAGAGAACTGTGTGACCAATCCAAACGGAACAATATTCGCATTATAGGGGTACCAGAGGAAGAAGAGAGAGAAAAAGGGATACAAAGCGTCTTTAAGGAGGTAATTGCTGAAAATTTCCCCAATCCGGGGAAGGAGATAGTCTCTCAGGCCATGGACGTGCACAGATCTCCCAACACAAGGGACCCAAGGAAGACAACACCTAGACATATAGTAATTAAAATGGCAAAGATCAAGGATAAGGACAGACTATTAAAAGCAGCCAGAGAGAGAAATAGGATCACATACAAAGGAACACCCATCAGGCTATCATCAGACTTCTCAGCAGAAACCTTACAGGCCAGAAGAGAGTGGAATGATGTATTTAATGCAATGAAGCAGAAGGGCCTTGAACCAAGATTACTTTATCCAGCAAGATTATCAATTAAATTTGAAGGAGGGATTAAACAATTCCCAGACAAGCAAAAGCTGAGAGAATTTGCCTCCCACAAAACATCTCTACAGTGTATTTTCGAGGGACTGCTATAGATGGAAGAGTTCCTACAGATTAATAGCTGTCACCAGAGGTAATAAAACCACAGTAAAGAAAATAGAACAGCTAATTACTAAGAAAATGCAAAATTAAATTAACTATCCCCAAAGTCAATCACGGGGATAAACAAACTACAGAATATGATGCCTAATATGTAAAGAATGGAATAGAAAGAAAAAGGAGGAAACAAACAAACAAACAAACAAAGAACCTTTAGATTGTGTTTGTAATAGCATATTAAGTTAGTTGTTAGACTTTTAGATAGTAGGGAAGTTAACCTTGAACCTTTGGTAACCACGAATCTGAAGCCTGCAATGGCAATAAGCACATACCTATCCATAATCACCCTAAATGTAAATGAACTGAATGCACCAGTCAAAAGACATAGAGTCACTGAATGGATAAAAAAACAAGACCCATCTATATGCTGCCTTCAAGAGACTCACTTTAAACCCAAAGACAAACACAGACTAAAAGTGAAGGGATGGAAAAAGATATTTCATGCAAACAACAAGGAGAAAAAAGCAGGTGTTGCAGTACTTGTATCAGACAAAATAAACTTAAAAACAAAGAAAGTAGCAAGAGATAAAGAAGGACATTACATAATGATAAAGGGGTCAGACCAACAAGAAGATATAACTATTATAAATATATATGCACCCAACACAGGAGCACCAGCATATGTGAAAGAAATACCAACAGAATTAAAGGAGGAAATAGACAGGATTGCATTCATTTTAGGAGACTTCAACACACCACTCACTCCGAAGGACAGATCAACCAGACAGAAAATAAGTAATGACACAGAGGCACTGAACAACACACTAGACCAGATGGACCTAACAGATATCTACAGAACTCTGCACCCAAAAGCAACAGGATACACATTCTTCTCAAGTGCACATGAAACATTTTCCAGAACAGACCACATACTAGGCCACAAAAAGAACATCAGGAAAGTAAAAAATATTGAAATTCTACCACCCAGCTTCTCAGATCACAAAGGTATAAAACTAGAAATAAATTTTAGAAAGAAATCAAAAAGGCTCACAAATACATGGAGACTTAACAACATTCTCCTAATTAATCAATGGGCTAACGACCAAATCAAAACAGAAATCAAAGAATATATGGAGACTAATGACAACAACAACAACACAAAGCCACAACTTCTGTGGGACACAGCAAAGGCAGTACTAAGAGGAAAGTATATTGCAATCCAGGCCTATTTAAAGAAGGAAGAACATTCCCTAATGAATAGTCTAAAGACACAATTACTGAAATTGGAAAAAGAAGAACAAATGAGGCCCAAAGTCACCAGAAGGAGGGACATAATAAAGATTAGAGAAGAAATAAATAAAATTGAGAAGAATAAAACAATAGAAAAAATCAATGAAACCAAGAGCTGGTTCTTTGAAAAAATAAACAAAATAGATAAACCCCTAGCCAGACTCATTAAGAGAAAAAGAGAATCTACACACATAAACAGAATCAGAAATGAGAAAGGAAAAATCATAATGGACACCACAGAAATACAAAGAATTATAAGAGAATATTATGAGAATTTATATGCTAACAAGCTGGAAAATATAGACGAAATCGACTACTTTTTAGAAAAATACAACCTTGCAAGACTGACCAAGGAAGAAACAGAAAAACTAAACAGACCAATCACCAGCAATGAAATTGAATCAGTAATCAAAAAACCACCCAAGAACAAAACCCCTGGACCAGATGGATTCACCTCTGAATTCTACCACACATATAGAGAAGAAATAATACCCATTCTCCTTAAAGTTTTTCAAAAAATAGAAGAGGAGGGAATACATCCAAACTCATTCTATGAAGCCAGCATCACTCTAATACCAAAACCTGGCAAAGACCTCACCAAAAAAGAAAATTACAGACCAATATCCCTGATGAACGTAGATGCAAAAATACTCAACAAAATATTAGCAAACTGAATCCAAAAATACATCAAGAGGATCATACACCATGATCAACTGGGATTCATCCCAGGGATGCAAGGATGGTACAACATTCGAAAATCCATCAACATCATCCACCACATCAACAAAAAGAAGAACAAAAACCACATGATCATCTCCATAGATGCTGAAAAAGTATTTGACAAAATTCAGCATCCATTCCTGATTAAAACTCTCAACAAAATGGGTATAGATGGCAAGTACCTCAACATCATAAAGGCCATATATGACAAACCCACAGCTAACATCATACTTAACAGCGAGAAGCTGAAAGCTTTTCATCTAAGATTGGGAACAAGACAGGGATGCCCACTCCCTCCACTGTTATTCAGCATAGTACTGGAGGTCCTAGCCATGGCAATCAGACAAAACAAAGACATACAAGGCATCCAGATTGGTAAAGAAGAAGTCAAATTGTCACTATTTGCACATGATATGATATTGTACCTAAAAAACCCTAAAGACTCCACTCCAAAACTACTAGAACTAATATCTGAATTCAGCAAAGTTGCAGGATACAAAATTAACACACAGAAATCTGTTGCTTTCCTATACACCAATGATGAACTAACAGAAAGAGAAATCAGAAAAACAATTCCATTCACAATAGCATCAAAAAGAATAAAATAGTAGGAATAAACCTAACGAAGGAAGTGAAAGACCTGTACTCTGAAAACTAGAAGACAATCCTAAGAGAAATTAAAGAGGACACTAACAGATGGAAATGCATCCCATGCTCTTGGCTAGGAAGAATAAATATTGTCAAAATGGCTGTACTACCTAAAGCAATCTACAGATTCAATGCAATCCCTATCAAACTACCAACAGCTTTCTTCAATGAACTGGAACAAATAATTCTAAAATTCATATGGAACCACAAAAGACCCCGAATAGCCAAAGCAATCCTGAGAAGGAGGAATAAAACAGGGGGAATTACACTCCCTGACTTCAAGCTCTACTACAAAGCCACAGTAATCAAGACAATTTGGTATTGGCACAAAAACAGACCCACAGACCAGTGGAACAGAATAGAAAATCCAAACATTAACCCAAACATATACAGTCAATTAATATTTGATAAAGGAGCCTTGGATATACAATGGGGAGATGACAGCCTCTTCAGCAGCTGATGTTGGAAAAACTGGACAGCTACATGTAAGAGAATGAAACTGGACTACTGTCTAACCCCATACACAAAGGTAAAGTCAAGGTGGATCAAAGACCTGAATGTAAGTCATGAAACCATAAAACTCTTAGAAAAAACATAGGCAAAAATCTCTTGGACATAAACATGAGCAACTTCTTCATGAACATATCTCCCCGGGCAAGGGAAACAAAAGCAAAAATGAACAAGTGGGAATATATCAAGCTGAAAAGCTTCTGTACAGCAAAGGACACCATCAGTAGAACAAAAAGACATCCTACAGTATGGGAGAATATATTCATAAATGACGTATCTGATAAGGGGTTGACATCCAAAATATATAAAGAACTCATGCACCTTAACAAACAAAAAGGAAATAATCCAATTATGAAATGGGCAGAGGACATGAATAGACACTTCTCTAAAGAAGAAATTCAGATGGCCAACAGGCACATGAAAAGATGCTCCACATCGCTAATCATCAGAGAAATGCACATTAAAACCACAATGAGATATCACCTCAGACCAGTGAGAATGGCCAACATCCAAAACACAAACAACAACAACAAATGTTGGGGAGGATGTGGAGAAAAGGGAACCCTCCTACACTGCTGGTGGGAATGCAAATTAGTTCAATCATTGTGGAAAGCAGTATGGAGGTTCCTCAAAAAACTCAAAATAGAAATACCATTTGACCCAGGAATTCCACTCCTAGGAATTTACCCTAAGAATACAGCAGCCCAGTTTGAAAAAGATAGATGCACCCCTATGTTTATCGCAGCACTATTTACAATAGCCAAGAAAGTGAAGCAACCTAAGTGTCCATCAGTAGATGAATGGATAAAGAAGATGTGGTACATATACACAATGGAATATTATTCAGCAATAAGAAGAAAACAAATCCTACCATTTGCAATAACATGGATGGAGCTAGAGGGTATTATGCTCAGTGAAATAAGCCAAGCCTAAAAAGACAAGTATCAAATGATTTCACTCATATGTGGAGTATGAGAACAAAGAAAAAAACTGAAGTAACAAACAGCTGCAGACTCACAGAACCCAAGATCGGACTAATAGTTACCAAAGGGAAAGGGACTGGGGAAGATGGGTGGGACGGGAGGGATAAGAGGGAAGAAGGGGAGACTTCCGGGAAGATGGCGGTGTGAGCAGGGCGGCAGAAATCTCCTCCCAACACTATATTTATCAACGAAAACACAGAAAATACATCTATTCCTAAAAGAGAGACGAGAATACACAGGAAAGCGCACAGCGTGCAGCTACACCCGAGAGGACTCGGCACCCCAAGAGGCGGGTAAGATACGGAGCCGCGACCCGGCGGGACCCGAGCCCTCCCCCACCCCAGCGCACCGGCGGGAGGAGAGGATTCAGAGCCGGGAGGGAGTGGAAGTGCACCCCGCGAAGTAGCCAGCCCCGGGGATCTGCGCGGGGAGCGCTGACCCACATTGCACAGTGCAGCGGAGATTGGAGAGACAGAGGGGCAGGATCTGAGCGGGGAACGCGCCAGGGTGCTTGCAGCCGGCTCCCGGGAAGGAAAAAAAAAAAAGTGCGCGCTTTCTTCAGCGGTCTTAAAGAGACAGGAGCCCAGCGGAGGAGCCGGAACGCCCCAGCACACTCAGCCCAGCAGGCTGGGAGGCCTGGGGAGTTTCAGACGCATTAGCTGGCGACTGAGGAAGCGTAGCCATACTTAACACTTCTCACTGAGATCAACAGCCTCCTATTCGTTCCCACCCCTGCCAGAGCGATAAAGGGCCCTGCGGAGCGGCACAGTCACAGCTGTGGAATAGTGGGGCAATAGCGCCACCTAGAGCATTCCCACAGAATCTACGTCCAGTGGGCATTTTTTTTTGTTTTGTTTTTGTTTTTTCTTTTCTTTCTTTTTTTCTTTTTTTCTTTCTTTTTTTCTCTTTTTTTTCTTCTCTTTTTAAAGTCTTAAAGAGCCCAGCTGACATACGTGGCAACTATCAGTGACCAAATTATACAGCCATGAAAAGACAGAGGAATATGGTTCAGACCAAAATCAACCAGACAACCCCAGAGAGGGAGTCTGAAGGGATGGAAATGCACAGCCTCCCTGAAAAAGAATTCAGAATAAAAGTCATAACCATGCTGATGGACCTACAGAGAAATGTGCAAGAGCTGAGGGAGGAAGTGAGGGAACTGAGGAAAGACAATACAGAAATCAGACAAGCGATCGACGGGCTTAACAGCAGAATGGATGAGATGCGAGAGACTGTTAATGGAATAGAAAACAGAGAACAGGAGTACAGAGCAGCTGAGGCAGAGAGAGATAAAAGGATTTCTAGGAATGAAAGAATATTAAGAGAACTGTGTGACCAATCCAAACGGAACAATATTCGCATTATAGGAGTACCAGAGGAAGAAGAGAGAGAAAAAGGGATAGAAAGTGTCTTTGAAGAAATAATTGCAGAAAACTTTCCCTCGCTGGGGAAGGAAGTAGTCTCGCAGTCCACCGAAGCTCATAGATCTCCCAACACAAGGGACCCAAGGAAGACAACACCAAGACACATAATAATTAAGATGGCAAAGATCAAAGATAAAGACAGGGTATTAAAAGCAGCTAGAGAGAGAAAAAAGATGACCTACAAAGGAAAACCCATCAGACTATCATCAGACTTCTCAACAGAAACCTTACAGGCCAGAAGAGAATGGCATGATATATTTAACGTTATGAAACAGAAGGGCCTCGAACCAAGAATATTGTATCCAGCACGATTATCATTTAAATATGATGTAGGGATTAAACAATTTCCAGATAAACGAAAGTTAAGAGAATTTGCGTCTCATAAACCACCACTACAGGATATCTTAAATGGACTGCTCTAGAGGGAAGCACACCTAAAGCTAAAAAGATGTCACCAGAGAAAAAAAAATCATAGCAAAGAAAGCAGACCATCCAAATACCAACTAAAGGCAAAGAATAAAACACCTATTATAGAAAGAATGGAGGAGGAGGAATAAGAAGGGAGAGAAAGAAAGAAACATCAGACTGTGTTTACAATAACTTAACAAGAAAGTTAAGTTAGATTGTTAGATAGTAAAGAAGCAACCCTTGAACCCTTGGTAACCACGAATCTAAAGCCAGCAATGGCAATAAGTACATACCTATCAATAATCACCCTAAATGTAAATGGACTGAATGCACCAATCAAAAGACACAGAGTAACAGAATGGATAAAAAAGCAAGACCCATCTATATGCTGCTTACAAGAGACTCACCTCAAATCCAAAGATATACACAGACTAAAAGTGAAGGGATGGAAAAAGATATTTCATGCAAACAACAAGGAGAAAAAAGCAGGTGTTGCAGTACTTGTATCAGACAAAATAGACTTCAAAACGAAGAAAGTAGCAAAAGATAAAGAAGGACATTACATAATGATAAAGGGGTCAGTCCAACAAGAAGATATAACCATTATAAATATATATGCACCCAACACAGGAGCGCCAGCATATGTGAGACAAATACTAACAGAATTAAAGGAGGAAATAGACAGCAATGCATTCATCTTAGGAGACTTCAACACACCACTCACTCAGAGGACAGATCAACCAGACAGAAAATAAGTAAAGACACAGAGGCACTGAACAACACACTAGAACAGATGGACCTAACAGACATCTACAGAACTCTACACCCAAAAGCAACAGGATACAAATTCTTCTCAAGTGCACATGGAACATTTTCCAGAATAGACCACATACTACGCCACAAAAAGAACCTCAGTAATTTCAAAAATATTGAAATCCTACCAACCAACTTCTCAGATCACCAAGGTATAAAACTAGAAATAAATTTTAGAAAGAAAAAAAAAGGCTCACAAATACATGGAGACTTAACAACACTCTCCTAATTAATCAATGGGTTAACGACCAAATCAAAACAGAAATCAAAGAATATATGGACACTAATGACAACAACAACACAAAGCCACAACTTCTGTGGGACGCAGCAAAGGCAGTTCTAAGAGGAAAGTATATTGCAATCCAGGCCTATTTAAAGAAGGAAGAACATTCCCAAATGAATAGTCTAAAGACACAATTACTGAAATTGGAAAAAGAAGAACAAATGAGGCCCAAAGTCACCAGAAGGAGGGACATAATAAAGATCAGAGAAGAAATAAATAAAATTGAGAAGAATAAAACAATAGAAAAATCAATAAAACCAAGAGCTGGTTCTTTGAAAAAATAAACAAAATAGATAAACCCCTAGGCAGACTCATTAAGAGAAAAAGAGAATCTACACACATAAACACAATCAGAAATGAGAAAGGAAAAATCACGACGGACCCCACAGAAATACAAAGAATCATAAGAGAATATTATGAGACTCTATGCTAACAAGCTGGAAAACATAGAAGAAATGGACAACTTCTTAGAAAAATACAACCTTCCAAGACTGACCAAGCAAGAAACAGAAAAACTAAACAGACCAATCACTAGTGACGAAATCGAATTGGTAATCAAAAAACTACCCAAGAACAAAACCCTGGGCCTGATGGATTCACCTCTGAATTCTACCAGACATATAGAGAAGAAATAACACCAATTCTCCTTAAAGTTTTCCAAAAAATAGAAGAGGAGGGAATACTTCCAAACTCATTCTATGAAGCCAGCATCACTCTAATACCAAAACCAGGCAAAGACCTCACCAAAAAAGAAAATTACAGACCAATGTCCCTGATGAACGTAGATGCAAAAATACTCAACAAAATATTAGCAAACCGAATTCAAAATACATCAAGAGGATCATACACCATGATCAAGTGGGATTCATCCCAGGGATGCAAGGATGGTACAACATTCGAAAATCCATCAACATCATCCACCACATCAACAAAAGAAGAACAAAAACCACATGATCATCTCCATAGATGCTGAAAAAGCATTTGACAAAATTCAGCATCCATTCCTGATTAAAACTCTCAGCAAAATGGGTATAGACGGCAAGTACCTCAACATCATAAAGGCTATATATGACAAACCCACAGCTAACATCATACTTAACGGCGAGACGCTGAAAGCTTTCATCTAAGATCGGGAACAAGACAAGGATGCCCACTCTCTCCACTGTTATTCAACATAGTACTGGAGGTCCTAGCCACAGCAATCAGACAAAACAAAGACATACAAGGCATCCAGATTGGTAAAGAGAAGTCAAATTGTCACTATTTGCAGATGACATGATACTGTACATAAAAAACCCTAAAGATTCCATTCCAAAACTACTAGAACTAATATCTGAATTCAGCAAAGTTGCAGGATACAAAATTAACACACAGAAATCTGTTGCTTTCCTATACACTAATGTTGAACTAACAGAAAGAGAAATCAGAAAAACAATTCCATTCACAATTGCATCAAAAAGAATAAAATACCTAGGAATAAACCTAACGAAGGAAGTGAAAGACCTGTACTCTGAAAACTACAAGACACTCCTAAGAGAAATTAAAAGAGGACACTAACAAATGGAAATGCATCCCATGCTCTTGGCTAGGAAGAATAAATATTGTCAAAATGGCTATACTACTAAAGCAATCTACAGATTCAACGCAATCCCTATCAAACTACCAACAGCTTTCTTCAATGAACTGGAACAAATAATTCTAAAATGCATATGGAACCACAAAAGACCCCGAATAGCCAAATCAATCCTGAGAAGGAGGAATAAAACAGGGGAATTACACTCCCTGACTTCAAGCTCTACTACAAAGCCACAGTAATCAAGACAATTTGGTGTTGGCACAAAACAGACCCACAGACCAGTGGAACAGAATAGAAAATCCAAACATTAACCCAAACATATACAGTCAATTAATATTTGATAAAGGAGCCTTGGATATACAATGGGAGATGACGGCCTCTTCAGCAGCTGGTGTTGGAAAAACTGGACAGCTACATGTAAGAGAATGAAACTGGACTACTGTCTAACCCCATATACAAAGGTAAACTCAAGGTGGATCAAAGACCTGAATGTAAGTCATGAAACCATAAAACTCTTAGAAAAAAACATGGGCAAAAATCTCTTGAACATAAACATGAGTGACTTCTTCATGAACATATCTCCCTCGGCAAGGGAAACAAAAGCAAAAATGAACAAGTGGGACTATATCAAGCTGAAAAGCTTCTGTACAGCAAAAGGACACCATCAGTAGAACAAAAAGACATCCTACAGTATGGGAGAATATATTCATAAAAAACGTATCTGATAAAGGGTTGACATCCAAAATATATAAAGAACTCACGCACCTCAACAAACAAAAAGCAAATAATCCAATTAAGAAATGGGCAGAGGACATGAATAGAGACTTCTCCAAAGAAGAAATTCAGATGGCCAACAGGCACATGAAAAGATGCTCCACATCGCTAATCATCAGAGAAATGCACATTAAAACCACAATGAGATATCACTCACACCAGTGAGGATGGCCAACATCCAAAACACAAACAACAACAAATGTTGGCGAGGATGTGGAGAAAAGGGAACCCTCCTACACTGCTGGTGGGACTGCAAATTAGTTCAACCATTGTGGAAAGCAGTATGGAGGTTCCTCAAAAAACTCAAAATAGAAATACCATTTGACCCAGGAATTCCACTCCTAGGAATTTACCCTAAGAATGCAGCAGCCCATTTGAAAAAGACAGATGCACCCCTATGTTTATCGCAGCACTATTTACAATAGCCAAGAAATGGAAGCAACCTAAGTGTCCATCAGTAGATGAATGGATAAAGAAGATGTGGTACATATACACAATGGAATATTATTCAGCCATAAGAAGAAAACAAATCCTACCATTTGCAACAACATGGATGGAGCTAGAGGGTATTATGCTCAGTGAAATAAGCCAAGCCGAAAAGACAAGTATCAAATGATTTCACTCATATGTGGAGTATAAGAACAAAGAAAAAATACTGAAGGAACAAAACAGCAGCAGACTCACAGAACCCAAGAACGGACTAATAGTTACCAAAGGGAAAGGGACTGGGGAAAATGGGCGGGAAGGGAGGGATAAGAGGGAAAAAGGGGCATTACGATTAGCAGATGTAATGTTGGGGGGGCACGGGGAGGGCAGTACAACTCAGAGAAGACAAGTAGTGATTCTATAGCATCTCACTACGCTGATGGACAGTGACTGTAATGGGGTTGGTGGGGGGGACCTGATGAAGGGGTAGTTTAATAATCGTAATATTGCACATGTAATTGTAAATTAATGATAATAAAATAAATTATATTTAAAAAAAAAGAGGGAAGAAGGGGCATTCGGATTAACAGACATAATGTTGGGGGGGCATGGGGAGGGCTGTACAACTCAGAGAAGACAAGTAGTGATTCTATAGCATCTCACTACAGTGATGGACAGTGACTGTAATGGGGTTGGTGGGGGGGACCTGATGAAGGGGGTAGTTTAATAATCGTAATATTGCACATGTAATTGTAGATTAATGATCCAAAATAAATTATTAAAAAATAAAATAAAATAAAAATAAATAAAACAAAGTAGCAACAACAAAAAAAATGGATAGAGGATTTGAACAGAGATTTTTCCAAAGAAGATACAAAAATGACCAACAAGAACATTCAAAGATTCTCAACATAATGCAAATTCTTATGGAAATGCAAATCAAAACCACAGTGAAATACCACTTCTCACCAATTATGGTGACCATTATTAAAAGGACAAGAATTAAAGTGGTATTGGAAGTATATGGAGAAATTGGAACCCTTGTACCATACTAGAGGGAATGTAAACTAGTGAAGAAGCTTTGGAAAACAGTTTGACAATTACTCACAGTATTAAACATAGACTTACCAAATCATTAATTTCACTCTTAGGTGTATACCCAAGAGAAATGAAAACACACATTTCACACAAAAATTTGTACATTAATATTCATAGCAGCATTATTCATAATTATTAAAAAAAAGGAAACAAAGCAATGTCTATGTGATGAACACAAAAGTAAAAATGAAGTATTACCCATACAGTGGAATATTACTTGGCATTCAAAAATAGTTCAATGTCAACACATGGTATAACATATATGAACCTTGAAAATATTCAAAGTAAAGAAGCTACTCACAGAAGGCCATGTATTATGTGATTTCATTATAGTAAAGTCAATAGTAGGCAAATATACACAGAATACAGACTGATTGTTTCCCAGGGTTGGAGAAGTGTGTGGAATAGAAAGCTGCTGCTAATGGATAAAGGCTTTCTTTAGGGGGAGACAAAATTTTTAAAAATTATGTTGTGATGGTTGCACAATCCTATGAATATACTAAAATCATTGGACACTTTAAATAGATGATGAATTATATGTGAATTTTATCTCAATAAAGCTCTAAACATCAATTATAGATGAATTATTCATTATGAAATGCACAAAAATACCACTTCTAGAAGCTACCACAGGTACTCAAGAGTAGGTGATTATTTCTTACACAGGACACAAAAAGAGAAGGGTGGATGAATTTGTCTCCATAACATATAAAAGCAACTGACCACTCCAGGAAGACTCAATATTGTAAAAATTCCCAATATATCCCACATTTATCCATAAAGTTGATATCACTTAAATTAAGATCTTAACAGTTTTAGGTGTATGTATATGTATATAACTTAACAAGCTAATCCTAATATTTATGTGGAAGGTCTAAGTGTCTTTAATAGGAAAAATTTGAAAAAAAAAAACAGGTGAGTGGACTTGTTCTTCAAAATACCAACACTGATTATAAGTCACAGAACAGAGATTCAAGAAAAAGACCTACATCTATGACTAAGACGGAATTACAAATCCACGTACTTTTCATGGATAGGGTGGACTATTCAATTAGTGGCACTAAGAATATCAGTTATTTTCATGCAAAAAAGTGGATGTTTACAATACACACATACACACAAAAAGGATTAAAGACAAATATGAAAAGCAGAATTTTTGAAATTTTAGGGTAAAACAGGATTTTTAAAATAATTTTGGTAGGAAAGTTTGTGTTTGTCTTTAACATAAAAAGCATCCGCACCAGTAATAGAGGTGAAACAATGATATGACTGCATTCAAATAAAACCTTTGTACTTTAAAAGATATCATAAAGACTATGAAAAGGTAAGCTTTTACAAGAAGATATTTTTCATTAATATAATCAATAAAGGATTAGTCTCTAGGATACCAAAAAATAACTTCTTTAAATTAATAAGAAAGGTAAAATAATAAAAAATACAAATACAAAGATATTAATAAGCATTTAACATAAGAAGAAACCTCAATGCATTAACTGGAACAGAAGATTGGAAATAACTTCCCATATACCAGATAAATAAAACTTCCTATCAGCCAGAAACTGAATAAACTGTGGTGATTCTTTAATGCCACTTGTTTTGTAGTCATACAATGGAATGTGAGGCATTCTGTTTCAATACTTAATGAGGAGATGTGGAACTATTAAAAAAGAAACATAAAATATACATTATATATTTCTTTATAGTTCAAAAACCTGCAAAATAGTGTTCAGTACTGTTAAATGATATATGAAGTAAAAGTATAAAACTACTTGTAAGAAAGTTAATCACCATTCTATTAGACAAATAGAGGAATTGTTATACAGGTGTCTTCAATTTATCTGTAATAATTTGTTCCAAACAAATATGGCAAGCAATTCAGAATCAGTAAAGTTCAGTGTTGGACATAGCTTGTTATGGCTAAATATGGTCTAATTATACAGTTTTCAATATGCTTAAAGTATTCTTAATAACAATAATTCAAAAGCATGTTGTTAACCTTTGAAATCAACAATCTGGGTTTAGGAGTTAGAGATTTAATTTAATTCTCAGTTTCCTCACCTGACTAATGGGAACAATAGCAATGGTACATAACTATTTTAAGAATTAAACGAGTTAAGCACTCTGTGAAACATGAAATGGTATTCACACTATAGTTATTGCAATCAAAGACCTTTAAACTATAAAATTCCAAATTTAATTATGGCCACTAGACAGTATACTCCCTTCAGTTAACTACACTTATACCTATGTCATCATTTTTTAAAAATGTAAGCATATCTGAGTTATTAAACTGGACATATTTGATCATTGGTAGTTCAGAAGGGATTCCATGAGGTGAAAGGGGTATCTGATCTCTTCAGAGCTCATGTGCTGAAAATATGTCAACACTGTCAAGTCCCATGTTAGCCACCTAAGACAGCTTTTCATATAAATTCTACTTTAACCAGGTCTGAAGTTATTTGGTTACATCTGCCAGTGATCAGTTGGAATAAAATACACTTAACAATTTACCAAAAGCTTGAGAATAAAGATAGATTGTAGAGTAAATTATCAAATTTTAAATGCAAAACAAAGTCAAACACCAATTTATTGTTAAAAGATCTGAGGAAATGAACTTCGTAAAGAGTTTGAAAAAATCAGTAACATCAATGTATTGCTTATCATTATGAAAGGCATACTGTCCCTTACAAAGCTTTCAAAACAAAACAAAAAAGGAATGTTCATAATAAGGGAAGTTAATGATTTGCAATATGTGTTTAGGAAACTGATTTAAAATATTGGTAATCTCACAAGTCCAATAAAGATATTCCTAAAAATTGCTACACTACTTCTAGTTATATGGAGCAATCTTTACTATGAAAACATGCAAAAAATTATGCAAATTGATACCTTAAAAAGTATCAAAGAATTCACAAGGGTGTGAGGAATTGCTAGGTCAAGTTCATGGCTTGTAGAAATCAGAAAATGAAGAGAAGCTGGATGCCTGAGCATTTAGGCATTTACCCCCAAAGCCTTTGAAGGTCCTGCAAATGTGGGCTTTTATAGTAGCACATCTCCATGTGCTGGGTGCCAGGGATACAATGGTGAATGAGCCAGACAGCCCAGTTTGCCCAAGATATTTTTAGGACACCTCAGTAGTAAGTGTACTGGAGATATTAAGACACTCTCTTCTCTTGGCTCTGGTTTCATAGCCGATGAAAGGCAAGCAGATGACTAGAGAGATTGGGAAGCTCAACACAGAAAGGTCAAATCATACAAGGACAGGATGCATTCATCTGAAGTTTTGCAAGTGGAAAATAAAAATGTCAAGTTAAAATATAGAACAGGGAAAAATAATATCTCTGAAACAGAGGAATGGCCCAGAACATTACCCTGGTCAAAGGTTACTGTTTCACCTGATTATTTAACTTGAAAGGGCAGACCTTCAGATCAGGATATCAGAGTTTCTGGCAATGCATACCTGGTTAGTATCATCAGTGTCCTTGACCATATGTGGAAATTAGAAAAATGCACATAATGTTCCAAAGCAAATTATTCTGATTATTAGGTGTTTATCATCAATCACATACTCTAAGATGGCAGAGAATAAAATCTCCCATAACCTTCACACCAAGGTGGATTTGCTCTGATGAGGAAAGTTTGGTTCCTGTAGAAAAGATGAACCCTAGGCTGTGGTCCTCACATTTGCAGAAAATTATTTTTCATGATCCAGAAGTTCTTTGTTTCTCCTTCCTTCTTCCTAAAAGTTCTATCAGTAAGATAAGTCTCTCTTGAGACCCAGCAAGAGGATGAAGGATTATCAAACAACTGCTTTTGCTAATATCATAAAGCAGATGAGCTAATCACATTGGCCACAAATAATCTTTTCAGAATAAAAATGGATCTAGTCATGTTGGAAACTTTGGAAAGTTGGCATGGAAATATATCATAGCATACGAATGCCTCTTTAACCATGAGCATAGTTCTTTTCAGTACCAGAGTTGCCTGTGCTGCTAGAAATTCAATATTTATGAAGAACTAGGAAGAGGAATGCTCTGAGGTCCCCACAGGTGTCCTTTAAGATTATGGCCCTGGCTGTTTGTACTATTGTGGGCTTCTACAATGTTGGTTAATTTTCCTAAGCCATAGAAGGACAGGTCAAGACAAACCAGTGGTTTTTAAACCCCTTCTTTGGCAATAGGCAGTATCCCAAGAAAAACACACATATTTACATATGTATATAATTACGTGTACAATCTCAGAGAATTCATGGATCCCCTGGAGCTCGTGTGTGACCACCCCTTAAAGCTCCCTGGACACCAGGCTAAGAATTCTGATAAGACTATATCAGAACTCTCCCATTTCTAGGGATTCCTGACCCTAAACTAAACTATCCTGGATAAGCCTTGGCAAAAAGAAGCTGAATCTCTTAGAACAAATCCTCCAAACTCTGAAAACTCCTCACCTAGGCTAACAGCATGGCCATTTTAATTTATTTAAAAACGGGGTTAGTGAAGGTATGCAACATTTCCTTTCCCTTACTAATCTTTGCTTTTTAGAGACTATGAAAAACCAACACACAGCAATACTTATGTTTGAAACTGAGGTAAGTAAAGGCACTCAAATTTCTCTAATTTGTGAAGACAATATGACTTGCAGGTAGAGTATCAAAGATGAAGCCCCACTTCTACTTTTTATCTTGTGTTACTGTACACACATACTTAATAAAGTTTTCTGCATCTTTTTTTATAAAATGGTAACAATAAGGACTATTTACTTCCCTGAAAAATTGTGAAGATGGTGGCTGATGTGTGTAAAATAACTCTCAAGAGTGCCAGACTTCTTAGGTGCTAGATTAATGACAACTGTCAGCTGGGAAGTGATTAAACAAGATACAATATGGCATTGTTTCTCAAATGTTAATCATATAATCTCTAATTTTTGATAGTCACAGACGACTTACTTAGTATTTTTTTTCCTTTGGATTGTACTCTTTCTTAAAAAATTGTCTTTGAAAAATAATGTTAACCTAAAAACAAGTTTAGTGTGTGGTTTATGTTCTTTCTAACACACATAAATTAAGGTTGTATCGATTAAAATGCTTAAGTTATTATGGTGCAGCTTAAAAATTATTTTGAAAACCATGCTTTTGCAAACATGTAGCTATAGCAAGCCACCACGCCTTTGCTTAATTTCAATCTAATATGGGTTTATTATTTCCCTTGGCAAAGAGCAAGAGTTGAGACAAGTGGTTAGAGTTTTGGTGGTGGGAAGGGGAAAAGGAAATGCTCTAAGGAGGACAGGTGGCTGGGCCTTGGGCGTCTGAAATTCAGCCAGTGAGTTACTCTCCCTGAGTGCTGTGAGCAAGGAGAAGGAGGAAAAGAGGTGAGGGCAGAAGATGTAGGAATTGTAGATTGATGGTATTGATTTTAGGTTCAGAGCTGTACTAGCTCATGTCATTCCTAGCATGCAGCAGCTGCATCTCTGTTGAATGCTGTAGTATTCTCAAATGGCAAATGTAATAGATAATTCATCACTTAAAAATGGAAATAAAAAAAGGCAGGAGTTGTCAGAATATTAGCTCAGAAAGCAGAAAAACTCATCACTGCTTATCTTCTGGCTAATATTACCTGGATTTGCCCATGGCAGTCTTTTTCCAGCATGCTCCAGTATGGACAATTAAAACATAGATTATCAATAAACAAGGATAGAAACAAATCACATCTTGTGAAAGCCAGATTATTAAAACTCATCTTTCATTAGCACATACACACACACACACACACACACACATAATGTAATCAGTAACTACTTTGAGCTACATGCTGGAGAAACAGGCATCTATCACTCAGCAAATCTCTTTGTAGTGCCAATTTTGTCTCATACACATTGAAGAGATTGGGCAAAGATAGGTGAAGAGCAATCAGAAGAATAAATGAGTATTAAAATACTAAAGTTGCACTCCGTGGGGGAAATAAATTCCCAGCCCAGGGAAAATTACCTGTCAAGCTGAAATCAGTCAAAGGGAGAGATACAGTGGGAGAAACCTATTTATTGCCTATAAGCACTCGTCCACTTCTGCTTGACTGTGTCTCTTGTGACCCAGTTGCAAAAAGGGACCCCACTCAACCTCTCTAGTCTAATATGCCCTGCTCCCCTCATAATCACCTATTGATATGGAGATAGACTACTTTTCTCCACCCCTTGGAAACACCTATTGATATGGAAATGCACTAAGGCCAAGTGAGAGATTCTGGAAATACTGCAATTTTACCCACAGCCCACTCCTCCAGAAATCTCACCTCACAATCTACTCGCTCCCCATCTTCTGCTAAGGCCTCTGTGGGAGAAAACTGGAACATTGTAACCAGACTAATAACATAAAATAGCAACAACAATAAAATTATGATAATCCTCAAGCCAGAGGATTGAGTTAGTTTCAAGATCTCATGCAGATTAATTCTATAGCCAGCACATTCCACAGGTACCAGCAGATGAATGGGTAGGGAGTTCAGAGCAATCATCACATGGTAGCTGCAGCCAGTGGGCGGGTCCAGGCCACAGGGACTATAGAAAAAAATAACTTTAAGGGCAATAAGATACATGTTTTAATGACACCAGCATAGGCAAATCTGGTCTATCAGGCAGGATGCATGCAAGAGAGTGGTCCTGTGATCAGACAGTGGCAGGAATGGTATCTCATCCTGGTCTAGTATATAAGACCTTCACCCCCCCCCTCTGTGGGAGTTACAGATGGGTCAATATATAGGGTTATGAGAGGTACATGCACTGGCCATAAAGATAAAACGAAACTTCCCATAAGATGCTCTTACCTCCTGGACGTTTTGGGTACACAACCAAGATCTTAGGGGGACACTGTGCTGTTACTCCAAGAACATGTAGGAGGCCAGTTTCCAGGCCTTTTCCCCAAGGTGCCAGAAGGGCCAGTAATGGCTAGCCCATGTATAAAAATGTACAGGGCCACGTCCAGTCAACAGAGTGCCCAGGGTTTAACGCAGTTGGGGCTGGCAGCAGGATGTTCTGCTGGCCATATTCTGGCTTCAGTAACTCCTCTTTGGTTTGTACGTATAGTTGTAGAGGAGAGGCAGCAGGGTATGTTAGCATGTCCACAGGGATCAAGTGTCCTTTTTGGGGCTTTGCATTCAAATGCCGTAGCACTGTCCATAAGTGAACTGACCAGCCCCATAGACTATTAGACTCTGACTTCAGGCCAGATTTCAACAAACCATTGTACCTCTTTATCATGCCTGCCCTGGTAGGGTTATATGGTATATAAAACTTCTACTTTAGTCCTAATTGCTGCACCCATTCTTGTAATGCATGTCCAGTAAAGTGGGTGCCGTGATTGCATTCAATCACCTGCGGCCAGCCATAGGCTGCAAAGAGACGCTCTAGGCCCCTTTTGGTAGTTTGCTGATCTGCACTATGTTCAGGAAAAGCAACCAACAGTTCAGTAGCTGTGTCCACACAAGTCATGGCATACCGATATCTTTCTGATATGAGCAGAGGCCCAATATAGTCTATCTGCCACCTGACAGGGTTATTGGCCCCCTTACTATTGCCCCATGTTGCTGTGGGACTCGGTGTAAGTCCCTCTTGAGCACACAAGGCACCCTTCGGGGCTCTGCCGACTTCTTCAAAGGTCAACAGCAAGCCCCACCGATGGGCTACAGCCCACATTGTCTTTGGTCCCATCTGCAACAAACGCTGGTGTAACCATGGGGCAACATCAGAGGCAGGCTTTCCTTCTAGCCAATACCACCTGGACCAATGTGTCTGCTTCATCATTCCTTGCGGATGCCAAAGGAAAATGGCCAGTCACATGATATATGGTAAATGTCTTAATCTGACCAGAGGCTCATAGGTCTTGTCACAGCTCTTGCCCCCAAAGGAGCCAGTGATCAACCATCCAGTTGGCATGGTACCATGTCAGTAGCCACAGGGTCAAACCCCGATAGATGGCCCAGCTGTCAGTGCAAACAACTGTCAGGAAGGGCTCCTGGGTGATCACAAGCCATACTGCCTGAAGTTCAGCCCATTGACTGCTCTTCCCTTTTCCATCCTTCAACCATATTGTCTCAGTCTTAAGATGGAAAGCCACAGCCCTCCACTTCAGGGGCTGCTCATGATTGGAGCTGTCTGTATACCAAGCATTCTCAGGTACAGGGGTTTTTCCCTCCTCATAAGAACTTTTGGCTACCAATGGTTCAACAGCAACTTCTTCCTGCTTTCCACTGGTATATGTCACTGGGATCAATAAGCTTTGGAGTTCTCCACTTAAGGGGCTATTGAAGAAGGCACTACATTGCTGCAAGTATGCTCCCTATTTGGCCAGTGTAGGCATCTGTGTCACGCAACTCTGTGGCCTTTGGGTCCATTTTTGCACCCACCCTGCTATGGAATAGGTGGTTATTATGTTGGTCGGAGCTATTCTGGTGATGGGCTCTGTAGCCAGCAAGGCATGGTACACAGCAGCTAGTTGCTTCTCTATCAAGGTGTACTGGACCCCTGCTCCTTTCCATAGTTGTGAACAGATTCCATCAGGTTGGTGTGTCCATTTAAGCCGTTGCCAGAGGCCCCATCCGTAACCATCTTCAATTACATGAACATCTAACTCGCAGGGCCTTGATGAGTCCATTACATTCAAGGCCTTGAATGCTCACTTATCAGAAGTAAAAGCAGCTGCACAAGTCTCATCCCAGTCCCACCTGATGCCCTTTTATGCCAACCAGTATAAGGGCTTCAGAATTTGTGACAAGTGCAGCATAAACACTCCCCAGTAGCCCCAAAATACCCCAAAACTCTTATAATACTGCCACAGTGGTAGGGGTAGGGAAAGCCTGGACCTTGTATATGACTGCTTCTGGGATACCTTTAGTGTTATCCGACCAGACAACCCCCCAAAATTTGCTGACAAACCAGTTCCCTGAAACTTTGTACTGTTCACAGCCCATTCTTTCTCCTGTAGATGTTGCAGCAGTCTAGGAACTGCCCTCTCTAAATGTACAGAACAATCAGACATGAGCATAATATCATCAATGTAGTGATACAGCTACACCATTTGCAGTTTCTTCCATGTGGCCAAGTCCTGGGCTACAAGTCTGTGACAAATGGTGGAACTGTGGAGGTATCCCTGTGGAAGGACAGCGAATGTTCACTGCCAGCCTTCCCACATGAAGGCAAACTGTTTCTGACTTGCCAGTGCTATGTCAGAGAAGAAAGCATTAGCAAGGTCCACAACACGGTAAGTCCTTAGTTCATGACTGAGGGCTAGTAGAGAGCAGACAACAGCATGCAAAGGGGGTGTGACTTTATTCAATTTTCTGTAGTCCACAGTCATACACCAGGAGCCATCTGGCTTTTTTGCTGTTCACACCAGGGAACTAAAAGGACTATGAGTGGGCTTTATGATATCTGCCTTCTCTAACTCCTGTAGAGTTTCTCCAACTTCCTTGGGTTCCCCAGGTAATTTATATTGGTTAGTATTTGTCACCCACCAAGGTACAGGCAGAGCTACAGGCGGGTGCTTAGCATGTCCCCTCAGGACTGCCTTTATCACACATACACTCAGCCTGAACTCACCTGCAGTGGTCTGTAACCACAGACCCTGTAGGATATCGACCCCCAAAATATATTCAGGGATGGGAGAAATGTGCACATTATACTCATTTCAGGGTAAACACCCTATCCCTCCCAATTGGATTTGGGCTTTCTTCATTCTAATTGCTTTACCCATAGCCATCTGTCACAGCAGGGGTCCCAGGAAAACACTCAGTGTTGCCATAAATCAGAGAACATTCAGCTCCTGTGTCCACCAGCACCAGGATACAGATACACACATTCACAGGGAACCAATGAATTGCTAATTTTACTTGTGGCCTCCAGTACCCAACACATCCCCCAAGGTGGTGGCCTAAACCCCCACGTCAGTTGAACTGAAATGCCCAATCATCCTCTTTTGGGGGTGAGGGTTGAGGAAGAGCCTGAGTACTGTCCCCAGGAAGTCTTGCAGGGACACAGGCCAGTCATGGGGCTTTGCCTCCAGCTTCCATGTCCTGGACCTCAGCGGATGGAACTGCTGGACTGGCTTTAATTGCTGCCACAGTTCTAACAAGATCCTATTGGGCAGCCCATCAAGCTTTTCTTTCACTACCCCAGCCTTTATCAAATCAACCTACATATCTGGGTCCTTGAGGCCTTCACGGGGCCCTTTGCACCTCTCCTTTTAGTCATAGCCCATACTTCCTTCCATGCTCTTATTGTTTCAACCTCCCCCAGATCTGCTAAAGTACAAGTAGCCTCACTTATGGGTTGTCTTATGTTGGGGACACGAATAGTCACTAGGGACCCGAAGAGAGATGGGGGGCTGTATGGAGCACCAGATTTCTCATTCCTTTGGTGAAAGACCCCTCATCGGGGCCCTGAGTGTCCATATTATACATGATATTTTTCATGCCCAACTCCTATAACACCTGCTGGAGCTCTGCATACAATTTCCAGCTAGTGCATAAGTATAGTAAATAACCCTGATTAGGCCAAACTTCCCTGAATGCTACTATCAGCCAATCCAGAAGCAACTGATTCCCTGAGGTGTGATGGGCACTTTGCAATCACTGCCGGAGGGAAGGGTGAGTCACCAGGATAATCAGTCTACCTATTTCAGAACTGGACATAACAATGTTTCCCACCCCCATTTCCCAAAGATACAAAAGCCATGTAGGCAGAGGTTCTGACTGCTTCTGCTGAAACAAGATGCTTATGTCCACCAGCTCATCCTGGGTATAGGGGCAGAACATGGAGTGCTGTACAACATGGGGATGGGGCAGCTCCTCCCCCTGAGGAGCCCATGGTTGTTGCATTTTTATTTTCTTAATTACAACCAGGCAGGCCTTTAATACAGTAGGGTCTGGTGCCTCAGGTGCTGGCCTCAGCAACAGCTCGGCTCTTGTCCCCATTCTCCTCCTCCTCCCCCAACATCTCCTCTATCATCTCCTGGGCTGAAGGCACCACTTTTCCTTCTCCACCCCCACAACCTCCTACAATGCAGATTCTCCTGCTGCCTCTTCCCTTGTTGCTAATATATCTTCTAGGAGCACAACATGTCTTCTCAATAACTGTCTCTCTTTCTTAAGGGCATCCCATGGTCATCACCAAGCTCCTTCAAGCAATGTTGAAGTGTGTTTCTTTCCTGTTGAAGTGTTCCCTCTCCTTAATAACCCTTTACACTATCTTGAGAAACAAATATCTCATAATCCCGGCTACTACAAAGCCACTCAGTGCCTCTAAGCAGTCTTCTATTTCATGGAGGGCTAATTTCACAGCTTCCAGTGTCTCCACCCTTCCCAAATACTGGGGAATGCCCCACCCATCTATGACGTGCTTTATTGTAGAACAGTTTCCCACTAGGGGCTCCCCAGTTGGGAACCCCACGGATAAGGGGTTCCTGGGTGAAGCTGCACACTCCACCACTGCAGCCACTGGGGCCTCCCCACCATCCACAGGGGGTTTTCCAGATATGTCCCCACCATCTCTAGGGGCAGCCCACCTAAGTATTACACCCATAAAAACAGATTTCAAGTTCAGAAATCTTACCAGTCACCACTAGCTGTAACTCTGGGGGAAAAATAAGTTCCCTTCCCAGGGAAAATTACCTTTGAAGCTGATATCAGTCAAACGGAGAAATGAAGTGGGAGAAGGCTGTTTATCGCTTATAAGCAGTTGTCCACTTCTGCTCACCTGTGACTCTCATGACCCGGCTGCAAAAAGGGACCCCACCCAATCTCTCTGGTCCAGATATGCCCTTGCTCCCCCTTGTAATTACCTATTGATATGGAGATAGACTACTTTTCTCCACCTCTTGGAAACGCCTACTGATAAGGAGATGCACTAAGGCCAGGAGAGAGATTCTGGAAATATTGCAATTTTACCCACAAAAGTGAAGTCTTACATACTTGTTTGAACAGAAAAAGTCCATTAAAAGCACCTATTATGGGCTGAAAAATATGCCTTTTTCTACCTATGTTCTTTCTTTTCATCATATGGGAGCTAGTGCAGCATGGAATTGAATGCTTATTTTTTGGAGGTAGACAGATCTGGATTTGATTTCTGTCTCTGCCTCTTAAGTAGCTACCTAAATTTGGATTTTCCAATCTCTGTGTTCATTGGTTTCCTCATTAATAAAGTAGTAGAGAAATATTCCTTAGAATATAAAATTAAATACTCACTAACAAGTACTCTTTTGTCTCGTTACTATCCTAGGTATGGGTGAAAAACAGTGAACAAGACAGACCCAACCTCATGGTCTAGTCATAGGAATAAATGAGTGAATTTGCATAAGAGTGACTAGCAGGCAGTAAATGCAGTGAACTTATTGCTGTAATTATTAAATGATGATAGTCTGAATGGGGAATAAGATGAGAAATATATGCACATAAAAGCTTTTTTTTTTAATAAAACAAATAGGAGGTATTAAATGACAAGTGACAGTCTGGCAAATAATAAGCATTTTAAATTATACATTTAAAGAGACTACTACTACCACAGAATTTAAATATAGGAAGTCATCATGCCAGTTGGGGCTGACCAGAAGTAGCTTTACTGAACAGATAAGTCCTACTAATCAGATAACATATAAGTAGAATGACCTTGTAAGGTCAGGTACATAAAAAAAAAAAGTAAAAAAACATAAAATGAAAAACAAAACCCTATAAACTGTATAAACTCTAAGAAAGAAACAATCAGATGGTGTCATAACTATTTTAGCAAAAACATCTATTAACACACACTCTAGAAGCAATATGGAAGAGCTGACACAGAGCTGAAGATATCCATTAAAACCCTAATTCATTAATAAGACACTAAGGCTTAGTCTCATTCTAATACCCCAAGGAGAACCCAATTTCAATTAAACACCATTTTAATTCTAGATAACTAAGCTATACTTCTGCCATGGGCCATGGCTCATGGCCCATAAACATATATTTGCTTTTCTGTATTGGAATGGGAAACCTGAGAAAATGGAAGAGCCTTTGCCCTTTTAATAGCGACATTCTTTGGCTTTGGAACTTACAATTCTTATATATCATTTAGGTTTTGTTAGCCTTTTAAAAGTTTCTCAGAGCAACCACTGATTCTTATTTTGTTTACAAGACTCCTTTCCCCTCTTTGCTTTCTTAATTTCATACAGATTGTGTTTTCACATGCCTTAGTTCATTCTCTACCCACCATCTCCATCTAACACTTGAAGACAAATCCTATCAACAAAGTCTGACCTAGGCATTATCAAGCCATTCAAAGATCCTTCACCATTTGTTAGTAATGCAGGGAGAAACCAGTTTTCCAGTATTCAGTATTCTAGGTCTATTTTTTTAGATAATAAACGTATAACATACAGCATCTATGAACTTCCCCTCATCCTCTTTTCTACTTCTCTCCTCACAACCAATCCCATTTGTGGAGAGCACTCAAACAAAGTAGAATTTGCTACCCCTAGTGTGAAGGAAAATGAGAGTTTTTACATCACATAGTGTATTAAACAAATCTCTTCTCCAAGATACTTTTTTTTTTTTGGTTTGTGTGTGTCTCTCTCTCTCCCTTTTTTCCCTCATATAGTCCTAAAACTTCTAAGCATCTGCCTCTTTCTCCTGTATTTTTTGTTTCACTAATCCAAATCTCCTTCCCTTTCTCAGCCCAGAATCAGACCACTCAGGAGATGAGGCCAGCTTTGCCACTCACTCTGTGTGCCCTTGGACAAGTTAATTTAATCTCTCCAATTTTTAATTTTCCCATCTGCTATTATAAATACTTTTTCTTATTGAGTAATTACTATGTGCCAGGACAATTCTATGAAGTTAAGTATTACTGACTGTTGCCATCCTCCCATCTTATTTTATAGAGAGGAAATCTGGGGCACAGAGAATATAAACAATTTTTCCAATATAACATGTAAGAGGCAGCACCAAGATACAAATTCATGTGTTCCAAGTCCAGGAGTCAAGCTCTTAGCTATTACCTTACATTAAAAGATTTATACCTTTAAAAGGGCGATAAGAATCATCTCTTTTTCACATGTTACTATGAAAAGCCCTAAGTACTCTTTGGCACATATTGTTAATGACTTATAATTACTGCTATTATTATTATTTTTTATTTTGGTATCATTAATATACAATCACATGAGCAACATTGTGGTTAGTACATTCCCCCCATTATCAAGTCCCCATCACATACCCCCTTACAGTCACTGTCCATCAGCGTAGTAAGATGCTATAGAGTCACTACTTGTCTTCTCTGTGCTATACTGCCTTCTCTGTGCACCGCCATGTTATGTGTGCTAATGTACTACTATTATTTTTAATTTTTATTTTTACTTACTACTTCTATCAAATACATAAAAGATCAAAATCCTGACATTATAAACAAAATATCCTCCAATGCTGTATGTGCTCTTCAGAATCAAACTGAGGGATTTATTTCATAAACTGAGAGGTCTATTCTAACCTCTCAACTATTATATCTCGTCTCTATCTCCATCTCTATTCTGTTATTGCTTGTTTGCTTTTTGTTTAGTTTTTGTTTGTCTAATTCCTTTCCTCTAAAAATAACCTCTTTCCTATGGTTGGGGAGGGAGCCTCTTTCCCTACAGTTCTTGGAGAACATCCCAGAGTGGAATTTAGCTTGAGGATCTTGTCTACCACTGTATCTGAACCACAGAGGATAAGATGTTTGGGGAAAAGAAAAAAAACACATTTTTAACATCAGTATATAAAGATCTAGATTTCATTTGAGTTAGGCAGGAAACAAAGACTGTTCCAGGTGAGAGCGGTAGGCTATGTTCGTTTTGTTTTAATTCAAAGAATATACATAGGATCAAAGATACAAGACACTGGTGTTCCTAAACATTTTCTAGCACTTTAGAGAGGATGGTCTGAGGCTTGATGGTCTCAGAAGCTCACATGGACTAGATCTAAGGACGGGTCAGGGAATCCTAGAACCAGGGGTGAGGAATACCACAATTTTCTATCTCCATGCTTTATTTATTGTTGTTGGCCAACCTCAGGACTAGTGGTGCAGTTTGGCTATATCTTATGGTACTGTTAAATAGGTGGACACTTTTAGGGTTGATGGGTATATCACTGCGCTCATTTACATTCTGTTGAAGGATATTTTGGCTTTCTTATTTTTTGGCAAATTATTCTTTGCTATGATTTATAATGATGAAATGAATATTCTTGCTCATATATTTTCATAAGCCTATTTTATTAATACAAATTCCTAGAAGTAAAATTACTAAAAATTTTTTCCATTTTCAAAGACAATCTTTATTTCTTCCTCTTCTATAAACTTTATCATAACTCTTGAAGGCCATACCAATAACTCTATTCCACCTAAAGTTGTAATGTTTTTCTAATACTCTTTCATGTTCACCCATTTTATAAGTTTATTGTGAATTCCTATGAATCAGGCTCTGAGCAAGGTGTTGAAGCAATTGCAAAGAAAAATAATTAATCCTTGATCCCTATCCTTTAAGAGAGAATAATCTAGTCAGGTAGACATAAAGGAGGACAGGTAATTACAATTTGGTGTTATTTGTGCTGTAGGAAGGGTGAATGCAAGTGCTATATAGCAAAGATAAAGTGACTATCCAGAGAAAGAGAAAACGTCTTCCTTCAGAAGTGATACCTTGTTTTCAACAAATGGAGCTGGAACAAGTAGACATCCAATGCAAGAAAAAAGAATCTAAACAAGATTTTATACCTTCATAAAAATAATTTAAAATGGATCACAGACCTAAATGTAAAACGTAGAGCTAACACAGGAGAAAACTTAGATGACTTTGGATATGGTGATACCTTTTTAGATAAAAAATGAAAGACCTGATCCATGAAAGAAATAATTCATAAGTCGGAGTTCATTAAAATTCTTCTCTTGGAAAGACAATATCAAGGAATTAGAAGATAAGCCAAGGACTAGGAGAAATATTTTTAAAAGATCCATCTGATAAAGGACTATTATCTGAAATAAAGAACTCAAGCAGTAATTTAAGAAAAACAATTAAAAAACAGTATGTGATCACTTAACAGATACCCTACCAAAGAAGATCTATAGATGGAAAATATGCATATGAAAAGATGCTGTACATCATATATCATCAAGGAAATGCAAATTAAAACAATGAGATACCACTATACAACTATTAGGATAGCCAAAATCCAGACAATGCCAACAAGGAATTAGAGCGAAAGGAACTGTCATTCATTGCTGGTGGAAATGCAAAATGGTACAGCCACTTTGGAAGACAGTTTGCGGTTTCTTACAGAACTGAACAGACTCTTACTATGTGACACAGGCACTGTGCTCCTTGGTACTTATCCAAAGGAGCTGAAACCCTAAGTCCATACAAAAACCTGCATATGGATGTTTAGAGTAGCTTTATTGACAATTGACAAAACTTGGAAGCAACCAAGGTATCCTTCAGTAGACGAACATATAAACTGTGGTATATCCAGAAAATGGAATATTATTAAGCACTAAAAATAAATTAGTTATAAATCCACAAAAAGATATAGAGGAACCTTACATGCATATTTTTAAGTGAAAGAACCCACTCTGAAAAGACTATATATTATATAATCCTAGCTATATGCCATTCTGGAAAAGACAAAACTATGGAAACAATACACTAATCCAAAGATCACTGGTTGCCAGCGAGGATTGGAGAGAAGCAGTGGAAGACAGGGAGAGATAAATAGGCAGAGGGTTTTTAGGGCAGTGAAAATGCTCTGTATAATAATATAATGATGGATTTATGTCATTATACATTTGTTTAAACCCACAGAAAGTACTACATCAAGTGAACCCTAAGATAAAATATAGACTATGGGTGATAATGGTGTGTCAGTGTAGGTTCATTCTTGGTAAAAATGTACCATTATGGTAGTGCTGTTGGTAATGTGGGAGACTATGCATGTGTAGGGTCAGGGGGTATATGGGAAATTTCTGTACATCCCTCCCAATTTTGTTGCAAACCTAAAACCACTCTGAAGATAGCCTTCAATAAAGGGATATGTAATTTGATTCCTGAAAAATGAATAGAAGGAAGGGGAGAAAACTCTACAGGGAAAGGTAGGGGGCAAGAAAAGGGAGTGTATTCAAGACCAATTAGGGTATTGGCTGTGATAGAAGCAATTGGTACCTGGAAGGACTGTCAAACAGCATAAAGGATAACTCTTACATACTTGAACATTTGAGACCAATGTACTTATTCTTATCATCCTCAATAAACTGCAAACTTTTTTAGGATAGGAACTATATTTTATTCATTCTACATCCACTATACTTCGCATAGTGCTTGGAGTGTGTATGCCCACACAGATGCCCACTTACATACAAACAAATGACTCAGTCATTCAATCTATGATTGTCTTCGCAAATGCACAGTTTTTTTCTTTTTAATTAAATATCATAACTTGGGAATTTCATAATAATATGCATTTTTCTCTTATTATATAAAAAATAAAGGGAATAAAAAATCACCTGTAACCCCACTACTATAATTGGTGCCTCTTTCACACATGCATAATTATAACTTTGCCTCAAACCTTCCTTTATTTACTTCCTTGACATGTTCCCATGTCATTATAATAAAATTCAATGTGACTTTTTAATGACTATCGCCTCTATAGTTATATATGTAAGCAGTTTCTATATTTTCATGTTAGAAACTAACTGATGTATCACCTTAACTGCAAGCACCTCTGACTAAATCACAGTCATCTTTCACCTGGAATGCTTTAACATCAGCCCCACTTCCACCACTGTTTCCCACCCTCACGTACAGAGTGATTTTATGAAAACAGAAATCTGTTCAAAATCTGTGAAACTTAGAATAAAATCTAAACTCCCATTATGTGCCCCCTGCAATACTGCACTTGCTCACCTCTCTCCCATCTCATTTTGGCCATCCTGGAATCCAGTCTCAGATCCTGCCACACAGGCCGCGCATTAGGACCTAAAACAAGCCAAGCTCTTTCCCACCCAAGGCTGTCTTATGTGGCTCTTCTCTGCCCGGCCTGCCTCTTTCTCCCACTTTTCCCTCCTCAGCTGACTCTCATCTTTCAGTTCTTTCCTTTAATACCTTGGACTGGTTGCCTCCCTGATCATCCCAACTACTTCCCTTCCACTACTTAAGGATCCACTTAATGACAACTTGTATGTAGGTATTTATATGTTGGTTTACTTATTTATTTTCTGACTCCTCCACTAGACTACCGGCTCTGCAAGAGCAGGGATTTTGTCTGTTTTATTCGTCAGTGCATATCCAGACTTAGCATAGAGTTTGGCACATGGTAGGTTCTCAAAATGCAGATTCCACTGGAGATATTAAAGGGAGATTTAAAGCAGTCATTCTCAATGTAGTGCTAGGATGACTGGTATCAACATCATCTGAGAACTTGTTAGAAATGCAAATTCTTGGAATTTTTACTATGAGAAGCTCTGGAGGGTGTTGGGGGTGGGGGGGGAGGGGGACCCTGTTTTTTTAATAAGCCCTACAGGTGATTATGATGTCTCCAGGTTAGACAACCACTGTTGTAAGGTATCTGTTTAGAAAAAGAAACATACGTACTTTGCTTAAAAGTTGCTGCAGCCAAAATTTCTTAGAATGTATGGTTTGAACCTGAGGTATCACTGAATGTAATCTCTTATTTTAGTGGAAAAATTGTCCAAGAAGAATTTTTTTTATATATTTTAACCTAACAGTGCTAGTTCTGCTGTAGGTTTGTTTTTAAGGTAGTAAAACATACATATTTCTTCTGAACATTAAGTATAATTATGTAACACATGTTCTATCCTGAAAAGTCTTCAAATGTAAAGCTACTTTCATACCAGTGGCTTGAGTATTAATTCAGCCAAAAATCAGGTATAACTATGGAAAAATTGTATTTCCTACTTTTCTCAAGATGATTCAAACAGTCAATCAATCTGGATGATTGATCAGACAATTTGCCTTTGAGGTGGATCTTTCCCAAAATGATTTTAGTTATGTTATTTAAGGGGAATCATTAGCTTTTCACATTTGGAGTGTCCTACAAAATAGAGCTGGTTCACTGAAATAGAGCAACACAGTTTGACTGGAGTTACAAAAAGACTGAAAAAATTAACCACTGAAAATGAGACCAGATTGGATCTAAAACACCTCAGTTACCTGACCTGCATAATTGGATAAAGTATGACTCTGGTGCCATATAATAAGTACATCCATAGAAAGCATAAACATTATGAGGCAAGTGCAAATTCTCTTATTAAAAAGTTAAAGAACTAAAGGGGAGAAATAAAATACTGATTGAATTTCTATAATGTAATAGGCATTGTACTGTGTTGTTTTTTTAGACTGTCTTATATTACTCTCTCTCCACCAATTGCATTTACTCAAAATCAAAGGTTTTCTGGTTTACCTAAAGAACACCAAAAGCTAAGCCTTTCAAGTAGAATAGTCTATGATGGAGTATAGACTGTTGTTGACTATTGGGTTCTCGATGAAATAAAAAAACTTTAAGATATAAGCTTCAAATATTGTCTTAGTGGAAGTAATTTACAGGTAATATATTTGAGTACATCTTTCCTGCTCACTGATTTTTATATTTTAAATGCTATATAAGTATTTTCCTTAAAGAAAAGAACATTTATTTCCACATCAATGATTATCCATTTTAAGTGATGTGATCTTAAATAAGATTTAGAAATTGAACCTCTGATCCCCAAAGTGCAGCAGCTGACTTTTTTAAACATAGAAATGAAAATAAAACTTACAGAATGGGACAAAATTAGTTTTTTTTATCACATTTAAAACCATGAGAAAATAAAAACAGCTGATTGAAAAATTTTGTCACAGTGAATTTCATAGTTTTATCACTTGTTTAACATTTAATGCTCTTAGATATGCTTTTTTTAAATTCAGAATTTTTCCTCAGAGTTTCTATTTTGACTGAAATTATTTACTAAGGCATCTTGTATAAAAATAATTTCTTAAGAACATTTTAAAAACACATACTATCACAAGTAATTATATTTCACATTATTTTGAAACGAGAATTAATTTTAGAGTAGAGTTTATGAGTAACTATTTCAGTGAAACCAATAATCAAACGCATTTGTAAACAGTCAAAACATCAGAGCGGCAGTATTTGTTTTACATGCAAGATAGACACTGATGCTTAATATATAACAATTTAGATCATATGTTTGTTTTTAAAAACACATTTTTAATGTTTTGGGATAACAGATAGACTCATCCCCAATTCTGAAATCAGTATCACTAATTCTTAATTGGTTTCTACACATATTTTTATGAAAACAAAAATGTAATATAGAATTTCTAGATTGATGTACATTTAAACATACCACAGTCAGAATTCTGGGTTCAGCTGCATTTGGAATCCTTCATTGCTGACAACAGAGTTTCAAATGACAATCTTCTTTATAGCACTCTTCAGCGTGACAACCAAGTTCTCCCTGCCACCGCCTGCATTTTTCCATTAGCTAGAGTGTTACATATTGAATGCTGCACAAAGCATTTGACTGGAGGGTTTTTAGACAACTCTTTAAATGTTCGAGTCTGAATAATAATTTTAAAAACCCACAACTGTTCTCTTTATAAAAGCTTCTGTATTTTTTAAAATTTATTTAAGGGAGATGGTTACGGGTCATGTAGGGGGCTGCCTTCATGTGTCATTGGTTAATAGTGTCTATGTATGATTCACCCAAGTGGCAATTAGTCATACAATGCCAGTGACATTTTGATGATTCTACTGTCAATTTTTAATAATCTATTTTACATTCTTCTGTTATTTGAAAGAGTTGGGCAGATTAACATAAAAGGTAGGAGGTATGTTTCAGGCTCAGTAACAGTGGTCTGGAAAAGAAAACTAACTCTTATTGGTGAGCCAGATCATGTTTTTGACAGATAAGTGGGGTTTATTGGATTCCCTATATACGTATTTTTTATTTTGGTATCATTAATATACAATCACATGAGCAACACTGGTTAATAGATTCCCTCCATTATCAAAGTCCCCACCACATACTCCATTACAGTCACTGTCCATCAGTGTAGTAAGACGATATAGAGTCACTACTTGTCTTCTCTGTGCTACACTGCCTTCCCCCGTGCCCCTCCTCCTATGGTTATGTGTGCTAATCATAATGCC
This sequence comes from Smutsia gigantea, assembly GCA_032199065.1. Taxonomy (NCBI): domain Eukaryota; kingdom Metazoa; phylum Chordata; class Mammalia; order Pholidota; family Manidae; genus Smutsia; species Smutsia gigantea. The sequence continues at coordinate 19,375 of JAVSCE010014343.1, read as the reverse complement.
TTCTCCCTCCCTTCCCCCCCACCCTCCCCAGTCCCTTTCATTTTGGCAACTGTTAGTCCATTCTTGGGTTCTGTGAGTCTGCTGCTGTTCTGTTCCTTCAGTTTTTCCTTTGTTCTTATGCTCCACAGATGAGTGAAATCATTTGGTACTTGTCTTTCTCTGCCTGGCTTATTTCACTGAGCATAATACCCTCTAGCTCCATCCATGTTGTTGCAAATGGTAGGATTTTTCTTCTTATGGCTGAATAATATTCCATTGTGTATATGTACCATTTCTTCTTTATCCATTCGTCTACTGATGGGACACTTAGGTTGCTTCCATTTCATGGCTATTGTAAATGTGCTGTGATAAACATAAGGGTGCATATGTCTTTTTGAAAATGGGCTCCTGCATTCTTAGGGTAAATTCCTAGGAGTGGAATTCCTGGGTCAAATGGTATTTCTATTTTTAGTTTTTTTGAGGAACCTCCATACTGCTTTCCACAATGGTTGAACTAGTTTACATTCCCAGCAACAGTGTAGGAGGGTTCTTTCTCTGCATCCTCGCCAGCATTTGTTGTTCCTAGTCTTTTCTACATTGGCCATCCTAACTGGCATGAGGTGATAACTCATTGTGTTTTTAATTTGCATTTCCCTGATAATTAGTGATGTGGAACATCTTTTCATGTGCCTGTTGGCCATCTGAATTTCTTCTTTGGAGAAATGTCTGTTCATATCCTCTGCCCATTTTTTAATAAGGTTATTTGCTATTTGGGTGTTGAGGCGTGTGAATTCTTTATATATTTTGGATGTTAACCCCTTATTGGATATGTCATTTACAAATATTCTTCCATACTGTAGGATGCCTTTTTGTTCTGCTGATGGTGTCCTTTGCTGTACAGAAGCTTTTTAGTATGATGTAGTCCCATTTGTTCATTTTTGCTTTTGTTTCCCTTGAGATTCACTATATATTTTTTAAGGTTTCAAAGAAATTGCCTCATTTCCTTGTTCATCAGGAAAAGGTATAATAGAAACTTTTGTGGTTTCTGAATAACCCTGCATCTGTGAAACTTGATATTGCATCATATTTGTTTTGGGCTGCCTTTCATGAAGTTCTTATAATCTGAAAGCAATAGATGTAACTATTATCTATAAAATAAGTAAATAAATAAAATTGAACAATTTTGCCCTGCTGTGGTTAACATTCCCATTATGGGATGGAACAAAGGACTGCATTTATTACTTTCAAGAAGCCTCCACAGGATAGCTTGTAACTGGGACTCACAAGACACTGATGTAAGAAGCAGCCACTTAATTGCTATGGCCTTGAATTCAGCAGCATGCTGAAAAATTGATTTTCCAGTAGGCCCATGAAATAGTAAATTTTAACTTCACACAATGTTTTGAAACTTTAAATAATAAATGCTATATTGCTGTAATCCCTGTGTTTAAATTGCCTATGACATCAAGGGATTAAATAAAAGCATATAGGTTTCCATAATGGTGATCCTCATTTGGAATCTTGATCTGTATTTTGCAAAAAGGTCAACAGCAACAATGTGATTTTTTTAATTCCAGAAATTTAATAAACACAACAGTGCTTTGTTTTCTTGACATTTTCCTTTCTTTTGAGAACAGTGATAGTTGCTTAAAATATTCACACTTTGTTGGACTCATTTGGTGAGATTATGGAGTCTACAAGCCAATGTGAATGGAAGAAAAGGTAATGAAGAGGTGAAACACTATAAGCAGCATGGAAGAGATGAGTACTTTATAGTTTACCAGGATTTGAGCATGGGAGTCTCAATTTCATAGTATTTTCTATTTTCTTCTTAAGCATAAAACACTGAGGAAAGCACAATATTCATGGTCCTCAATGTACACAATCACTCCCCAGTAATGTGAACATGTTCTCTATCTACCTGACATACTTACCTTATGGTTTCTATAGCCCCTTGTGAATACTCCCATTATGGACAACATAGCATAGTGCTAAACAGTGTGGTGGCATCCGTGTAATTCCTGCCTATTTGCCCAGCTATATGATAACAGGGAAGTCACTTAGCCATTCTGAACCTCCATTTCCTCACCTGTGAAATGGGGGCAAAAACATATCCTAACTATTTAGAATTATTGTGAGGCTAAAGATAGGTCATCAACAAAATCCCTGACAGGTCCTTAATAAGTATTAGCTGTTATAGATATTTAATATTATTGTTACTAATGTTCCAACTCCTAATCCTGTTTGCTTTTGCTACACACATAAACTGGAGGGACTGGAGATGGGAGATTAATGAGGTAGATTTGACTTTTAATGCTTACAAGTAACATTGTTTTGATCTGACTTCTCTGGCTGCCTTCATGTTTAAGTAGTTAGAGAACTGGTTTAAGCCTATCATTGATTGACTATAGATATCTAGTTGAACAATTATCTGCGCCACTTAACTGGTGTGCCCACAAACTAATTTATTGAATTTACTTTCACATCCCTTAAACATATTGTAAAATGTCTGTAAACAAATTATTGCAGTTATCATTTTAGAGCTAGAGTCCTCCAGGGATGCCTAGGAGATCTCCCAAGTTGAGTTCTTAAGCAGTCATGAAGAAAACCAGTAAGCTGGGATTCAAGAAGCCTCTTATATGCTTAATTACCAAGATACTAGTGTTGGGAGAGAAAAATATCTGTAGCAACTTGTTTATTTCCTTTTATTGGTTATGAAATAAGACTCCCTAAATAAACAAGCATGTTTTCCAATATAGTCTTTGAGAGAACTAAAGACAACCCCCAACAAATTCATCCCTCACCTAAATCTACTCTCATAATGAAAATGTCTCCATGTCTTGATTTCCTAGGCTTCTGCTCTAAACATAGCTGTTGGCAGCTGTACAGTGGACTCTATTTTATTTTATTGTTTGATTGACAAAGGAGTTCACATACTGTGTAGCAGACAATTGAAAATATTTTGTCCACTGATTATTATGTATGATTATTATGTAATCCTGAGGAATTTATACCTCCTCAGTGACTACATTTGCTGAGGTTTAGTACTATTAAGTTTGTAACAAGCTCCCTATTTTAAATTAGTTATTATTTGTTGGTACAATAGTAAATTACAAACAGGTCAATCCACTCCTGGGATGTTGTAAATTAGCCACACAATTATTAAAATACAAATCTGCTTACTTCAGAGCAATGTTTTAGAGTTTTTAGAAAGTTATGATGAATATATGTGAATGTATTTCTTACAGGTACCTATTAAACTGGAGTGAGAAAGACCCGGATTCTTAAGTCAAAGAGACATACAGTAATCTAGCTCTGTTCCTGTCTAGCTAGGAGAGTGGGCAAGAAACTTACTCTTTAAACCTTATTATCTTCATTGATAAGGTAAGACTACTACTTCTTGCTCTCATTGAGTTATTACAAGAATTAAATAAGACAATGAATACAAAGTGCTTGCCACAGCTTCTGATGTATATAAGTGATTAATACACATTAGGGGATAAAACTGAAGTGCTACCTACTATGGTCACCAGACTAAAAACGTGAAGTCCTGAATTGCTCTTGTCTTGCTAAAGCAGCAAAGCAGAAAAATAGTTTCGGGAAATAGAACCATCTTATTTAAATCTTGGCTCAGTCATTTACTAGATTTAAAATTTTTAAATGGGAATGATAATATAATTATACTTATGGCTTAAATTTATGAATACGTGTAATAAGCTTGTGTCATTTGAATTTTACCACCCAGTGATAAGCACTATACAAATTGGTTGTATATAATTATACATATGTTTTAATGAGATATTCTTAAATACTTGATATCAAACTTTACATGTTGTCTTTTATAACCACCTTCTTATACAATCATACACTGAGATAATTTCCCATCATCCCTAAATAGTTTGGGGGTTATTTTCAAATGTTTTGTTTGAAGGCATTATTAATTTCATCTTTCTCTCAAGAACATTTAAGTGCCTTATTACTTCCACTCTTTCACAAATTACAGTGTGAGAAACATCCTTAAACATAATTATTTGGGCTAACATCTAACTACAATCTCTGGATAAATTCCTAAAAATGGGTTAAGAGATAAAATTATTTTAAAGATTTTAATCCTTACTGTCAAATTGTTTTTCAGAAAATTTGGATCGATACACACATCTACCAGCAGGAAATAAGGGTAATGATTTATACTGTCAGTAGTGAGTTTTATTTTGTTTTAAACTCTTTTCTAATTTGTTTCAAGAAAACATAGCTTACATTTGTATTCTGCAATTATGAGTATTGCCAATAATTTTGTATGTTAAAATTATATTGCTTTTCAATTACTTTTCCATTCTTGAATTTATCAATTATATTTTTACATCTTGGTAGGTTAAGAATATGAACCATTGTTTGACATGTATACTCCAGTATGTCAGTTCATCATCACATCTTAAGTTTATCACTTATTCTTAAATTTTTTAATTTTGACACTAGTACCTAGTCACATCTATCAAGCTTTCTGTGATTAATTACATTGTCAGTTTAAAACAACCATTTACACATGTTGTCTTACTCTTTTGTGATCAGAAAATAATGCTTATTTTCTTTTTACATATCCATTTTGAGTTTATTAACTAGTTAACTCTTCATTTCAGTGTAAGACATGCATTAGGCATCTAAAAACATTTTAATTCTTTACTGGCCAGTTATTGTGAGAATTTGCACGTTTTTTGAAAGATCAATATGTCTTTACTGACTTGAAACCTTTATCATAGACACATACGTAACACACATACATTCATATATTTGGGTTTAAGTAATTCACATAATGTGGAAAGATTCTGGGAATATTTTACTAAATCTGGGAAATCTACTCTAGCAAAGAACTAGTGTAGAACACGTCCTCACCATTTACTATGGAAACTTTCTGAGTTGCAAGGTAATTACTTAAATGGCACAAGGAATGGAGATGTCCCCTGTGGCTACAGGGAGGATGGTGCTTTCCTGTATATCAGCAAAGACTGCAGGCACACCCAGGCCTCCTCAGGGCTGTTGAAAAAGGAGTCTTCTTATACTAGGCAAGAAAATAAGTTTAAGGCACTGGCCAAAAAGATTAATAAACCAAGATAATTTTCTGTATGTCCCATATTTCATATGAAAATAAATAGTTTAGGGTACCATTTCCCACATGATATTATTAAACATAAAAATAACTACTTCAACTCCTAAAATTAGGTAAATATTAACATTTTCTTTGGGAACTGACTATTCCAATAAATGAAAATAATTAGCATTTAATTTAATGTATAATCTTGTCAACTAAAGCAGCCTCATAGGGTCGAATTTAGTTACTTGTCATGTAGTTTCAGGCATCATTATCTTACAACTGCTAGAGAAAAGCATACGAGTTCAGGATACTAATCCCTTTACATGATTTGGAGGCAAACTGTCCCAGAGGCCAGTGAAAGAGCTGCCGATGCCCACATGAAAGGTGCACTGTAGAAGACTGCAGAGGCTATCTCCTCCTCATCTTCTCTACCATATGTGTCTCCTGTCTCAACAGAAAATTATTCCTATTGCCAGTTAAGTTAAAGATGAACACCATCTGCCAATGCCAGTTGATACAGTTAAACTGAATGGTCTTGTGATCTAAATTTAATGACCTGCTAAAATATTCATGTCAACATTTCCCTGGTCCATAACCTCTTTTCTTTCTGATTTGATACCCAGAGTACTTAAGAGGAGAAGTCACTGTAATACATGAGGGATGGAGGTTCATCTTTCCAGACTCACTACAGACAGCAACGGTAGTACTTCCTGGCATCCCACGGGACTGCAGCAGCAGTAGGTTCTCCAATGTGCATTACAGAAACCATGGACTCTGCTTCACAGTTCGCTCCTTCTGACCTAGAGTAAGTAGACGTTGCCTGTAAATTGTCCACATTTAGAGGCCTCAGCTGGTGAGTAGGACATGGCTCCTTGACAGAGAAGGGTTTTGTGTCTGAGGATCATTTAGTTGGCTACAGGATCTTATCTTTGTGTAATTCACAGTGCTTTCTATGTCAATGAGACAGAGAAAGGCAATATTTACTCAAACTATCTTAAAAACAATCCCTCTCCACTCTGGAACTTCGTTTGCAGTCAGAGCAGACGCTTCAGCCTATGAATTTATACAATTGTTCCTTTCTTTACATAACAGATTTGCTTCCTGGGATTTCTTGTCCCCACAGGTGTGACAAAGACTTTTTGTCAAAGTGTTAGAAAACAAATAAACTTGCCTGTAAAAAGTTACTTCTTCGCCAATTTTAATGAGTGTTTGTGAACACTACTAACTATACACATATAGTTCATTTGAACATAACCTTGAAATTCTACCCTGACTTAATGTTATCACAAAGAAAACACTTGTAAATAGAATTTTAAAAAAGATATACAATTTTGGAATATTTTAGGTAGGTTGCCTAGATACCATACTATGTAGGGTTTGTCATTTAAAACATACTTGGGCTCTGTAGAGATAAATTGATAATATGAATGTGTTATAGAAAACTCAGGAACAAATCTTCAAATCTTCTCAGTAACTGAGGAAGAAATTCATTTTATGTTAACAATCACTCATGTCAGCCAATATACTATACTTTAATACTATGTCTGTATCCACTACCTGTTGCTGAGAAGCAAACCATCTCAAAACAATTTTTATGTAGCTCATGATTCTGTGGGTAGATTACGCCCAGATGGGAAATTGTTCTGGTCTCAGCTAGACCTTCTCATGAGTGTTCATTTCCTCGTCTTTGACACTGTGTTCTCTCACATCCCTGCTTCAGCTGGGGCAACTGGGCATATTAGGCTCAGACCCTCATGGTCTCACCCTTCGGTAGGTTAGTTCTGCCTTTTCACATGGTAGAGGCAGAGTCCCAAGAGAAAGAATGGGAATGCAAGATCTTTTGAGTTCAAGGATCAGTTCTAGCACATTGTCACTTCTGTAGCATCTATTGGCCAAAGCAAGGCCCAAGGCCAGTCCACTAGACTCTACCCTCTTGATTGGAGAACTGCCAGCTCTCACTGAAAATAGAGTGGGTCTAGGGAAGAGAGGATTGTGGCCAATTTACTATTTACAACGTCTTTGAGTTATTTAAATATGGCTTCTATTTTAAAGCTTGAAGCTAGCTAAATCTAAACTTACTCCATACTTAGCATCATCTCTAATTTTTAGGTTCTCTTAGCTTTCTCCATTTATATGTGTGCATGCTGTACTGCCTCCTATTATCTTGAGAGCAAAACCTGTCCACGTTTGCCATCTTTCTCTGTCCTACAGTGCCAAACTTTGCATATAATAGCTCCCAAATAAAATAAAAATATATCCTATTATCAGTATCACTTCATCATATTATATATGAATATTAGAGATGTTTCTAATATCTAAAATATTAAAGAATTTCAGTGTAAATGACATATGCTAAAAGTTCATAATTTGAAGTAAAATATCCTAAAGATATAATTCATTGTTCTGCAAATTAGCTCCACAATTATAATGCCTTGCAAATATATTTAGTTTACTAAAATATCATAATCAACAGATGTATAATCAAAATATACAAATTCACCAACTCACTGAGATCATTCAGGAAATGTTTGCATAATGGCTGACAAATCAAATGCTGAGAAGAGATGTAAAGTCTACCTCCACAACGTCCAGTAAACTAATCAGATGTATTTCTAGATTTGTTTGCTTATTTATTTCTACAGTTGACAAACTCAACAGAATTTCCTCAGAAATTCCATGTATGACACCACCTTGAGGATTTGGAGTTTTTTCCTGTGAACCTAGTTTAAAGCTCACAAATTTTGTTGTAAAACTCTATTTGTTTTCTGTAACCGAATTCTTATCATTACTTACAATGCAGTTTACATTGGTTGTCACTTTCCCCTGCAGGTTTGTATCTCTTCCTGTTGACTCTATAAATCTGCTTTGTCATCTTTAAAATAGCTGTTTTGCAAATGAACAACTTTTGTGAAGAAACAATATATCAGTAATGATACATAGTATGCATGGGACAGCTCACAAGCAGTACAATTATTCCAAGTAAATAATGTGAGATACAGATCTTCTGCCACACAATTTATATGCCTATGTTAATACATGTTATTTAAATCATATGAAAGTTACTATTTTGTAGGGCACAAATTAATGAATATTGTCAATGCCATAAGACCCAACTTAAAATATATATACCCTAATATATACACATATAAACTCAAATCATTTAGTGGTGAGATAGAACAAGAGGAAGATTGACAAATTTATAAATTGAAAGGTAATCATGTATTAGTTCAAACAATAGAATTATATGTCATTGCTTTGTGACAAATGTACACAAAGAACATATTCTAAGCAGATTATCTTGCCCTTCATTTGTAGAGAAGGTTTACAAGCAAGTGAACCAGCTAATAGCTTTTAAACATTTTTTCTTCATTTTTTAATGGAACCATTCATTCATATGGAATTTGTGCTATATTCTAACATATGGAATTAATAAAAGTGACCACATTTTGGTAGACATTAGAAGAGTGCATCCAAAAACATCCAGGTGACACATGATATTTTTCTACAGTTTGAGTATAAGAGCAATAGTAGAAGAATTAAGTATTCAGGCAGACTCAGATTCAGTATGATATTAGACTAGGATTTCTTGTATTGAACAACTATGATCTGTTACCATCATCACACAAAATTCTCTTATTTTAAGGTCCCAAATGAAACATGAGTACAGGTTTAACTATTTCTTTTTAACTTTAATACTCTGAAGTTAAGTTTAGTTGAAATGACATTTGGGAAATGGCTCCTGTTAAGCTGAAATGCAATGGCAGTTATCATTGGTGGCAAATTCTAGAGTAGCAGGTAATATGGATTTTACTTATGTTTAGTTCATTTTCTAATTGAAGCATACTGTGTTTGTTTTCTCAGTGGTGCTGTAAGTATCCTAAGAAATACCTGCTTTTTCTAAATTTTTCTTGTAACTCCTCTCAGGTCACTTGGAACAATGATTTATAGATAGTACAGAGATTGTAAACATTCATTGTGTTGATCAGACTTAGAGAGGCAGATAAAGTGAACATAAGGAGATAAACCCCTGATTTGTGAAGATAATGTAAGAATTACTGGCACAAAATAATGCCCTCCCTTTAACAAAACCAAACCAAAAAGGAAATGAAGAAACTTGGCACAAGCATTTACCTCGGCATCTATTTATTGAAATTTGGTCTCATTTAAGTTAAATTGTGCCATATTTCTTCAATAATGCTTTTGTGGTAACTAATGAAGGGATTTGCAAAATTAATTCAAGCCAAACCAAATCAAACATCATAGAGAAATATACATTCAAGGATGCGATTATTAGCCATGCAATGATAATGAAAGCTAGGTCATTTTTGTGTTAAACAGCAAATTCATTTTACAAAGGCACTGGAAACAATGAAAAAAAAAAGTGAGCTCGGACGGAGCTGGAATCTCTTGGAACACATCAAACGGGGATAGTGCTCGGTGTTGGATGGGCACTCGGAGGCTCGGAAGAGTCCACAAAATAATTTTGTTTGCTGAAGAATGGGACTGCTGGGAGTTAGGTTTTTGTTTTTTGTTTCTAACTACCTCCAGCCCACTTGTTCATTTGATTGGGAGTTTCAGTGGGGTATTCTCAACTTCCATGTTGTTATAAACACCTGCCATATACTCAGCTTTTGTTGTGCTTTAGATACCGCCTTCTGGTTATCTGTTAGTCATCAAATAATTTTGTCAAACAGACAAAATGGTTCCTTCTAACTTTACAAATGAGGGAAACAGGACTCAGTGACTTTAATTAACCTGCTCAAGTTGTCACAACTAATAAATAATGGAACCGGAATTCAAATATTTGTCCATTTGAATAGAATCCAATTGAAATCCATGGAGGCTGGACAGGTCTCATTAAACCATGATACCTTTTGAAAAAAAATATGAAAATGAAGTAATAAACCCCTAAAGAATAATTATACGTGTCAGACTGTTTTTAAAAAATTGTTTGATAATAGAAATGAATGTGATGTCTACACATAATTTTTCACTTTTGAGTCCTTAAAGTTGTATACGAAGGTGTGCCCTCTTATACTTTCCAGCACAATATAGATTAATATTGAAAAGAACTGAAACGCTTTTGAAGTTATTATGGTATTCAGATGATTCACTGATAGTTTAGTTTGCATTACCTTAGGCAGTCTTGTCTTGTTGTCAGGATTACCTTTGGGAATAAAGTCTTTAATAAGCCGAGATTGATCGTAATTAGAATGTTCTGAATCATCCATGTAATCTTTATCTTTTCCAAATGCTAGAAAAGAGAAAGAAAAAATTATATTAATTTTTCTTTTCTCTTTCTTTATCATGTTTTCACAAGGTTTAGCCAAGTATATATTTTTTATGACCCATATATCCAATAATCAAAGACAGTACTATCATGAAAATCTTGCATGTTAGTGGATTAATGTTGACTGTAGGGTAACTTTAATAAGTAAATGCATCTCTGGAATTTGAGGTACTTAAACTTCTTAAAAATAAAATTCAAATCATATAAACTCTATTGGATACATCATCTCTTTTGAACTTGAAGAGATATTTGCAGGAATTCAACAGACCCTTAAGCATTTATTTGCTTAACTAAAAAACTATTAATTTTGAGAATTTGCTTTCTTAAAAGTGGGAAAATTTTCTAAATGTAGATTTAGCTGAAGGGTGCAAAAAGTCAGAGAAATAACAGAAGGAATGCTAACAAACATTACAAGAAAGATAAAAAAATTAGGAGATTGAAATGTTACAACTGCAAAAAGATTAAAAAATGATAACATTCAAGTGATAAAAAAGGGAATGATGCAGTAATATCAATCACATATAAGAATGTATATGAATAATGGACAAGCTATAATCAATGTAAAAGAGTAAAGTAAGAATTTTCGATGGTAGCTGTATGACCAAGAACTCTTGATACTTCACAAAATTCATATTCCGTGTGATACAAATATTTCTTCAAATTAAAAAAACAGATTCCTATATACTTAGATTAAAAAATGTTTTGCAGTTATTTTATTCAATCTGTTAATGACTATCAAACATGAATTTTGACATGGATGACTATATATAGTACTTCAAATAGTTCAATCATTTTACTTAGCATTTTAACAGGATAAAAACAATTTTGTTTATAACATCCACTAATTTCTTTTATTAGTAATGTTTAAAATCTGCTAGTAGTATCAAGTTCTTAGCAGTGATATGAACTAAAATTGGACAGGTCATATTATTTCTTAGTATGGAGTTGATTTTCAATTATACTAAAATTCTCTAAGCATTTAAGGTTATACCTAGACCTATTAATAATAGCTAACACTAGTGGTTAACATTTGCTGACATATTAAGAGCCAAAAACTTAACATGTGTTATATCCTTTAATCTTTAAAACAAGCCTGCAAAGTGGGTATGATTTTTCTTTTTACCTATATTTAATAATAAATAGATTAAGTCATATGGAAATTAAGTAGCATGCCAGTGTCACTAAACCAGTAAGGGGTACATCTAGAACTGAAACACATCTAGGTGTGACTCCAAAGCTGATGTTTGTGAATATACTTTCATATTTCCCAGATTTATGTAAATGATATTTCATTCATTCAATATGTTAGATATTTTTTTTATGATTTGGGGATATAGCAGCAACCAAAACCCTGCCTTCATGGAACATTAAAGTAAGAGAAGAAAAATAATAAACAGACAAAAATAATAAGTAAAAATATCCAGTGCATTGGACAAAATTACAATAGGGGGGAAAGATGCAGGTGTCAAAGGTGGGTAGGAGGGATGTTATTTTAGTACAGAGAATTGCAATAACATATCAGCATAGACCCAGTGAGCTGAGGCAGTTACATCACACAGATAAGCTCAGGGAAGAGTGATCCAGATGAAGAAAATTAAAACGCAAAACCTGGAGTTGCCCTGAACTGCTGTCAGATGAGCGAGAAGGAACTAAAATTTTAGTTTGTTGGAGCAGTTACCAAAACCCTAACATGTTCAACTTACTGATTTGTAAGGCACAAAGGGCTTAATGATTCTCTTTCCCTTCCTCTCCCCTCTCTTTCCTTTCCTTTCTCCCTATATCCCTGTCTCCCTCTCCTTCTCTCTCATCTTTTTCTTTCTTTAAATATTAGAGAAAAAGAATGAGATCCTTGTGTGGTTAAACAGCAGTAGGTAAACAGAGTGCTACTGAGGAGGGTGCACTGGCCTGGGGGTCACAAGACCATCATTTCTCATCCTAAATCTGCCCTGTCCTGAGTATGTAATTTCCTTTCCCTGTGAGTCTATTTCCTCATCTGTAAAATAGAGGTTTCTGAAGACGGTCTCAGAACTTCTTCTAAGCTCTAAAAAATACTTGATTACTAATTTAATGTTTGAAAAAGATACAATGTAATTATGTCAATTAGTGTATTTCTAATGGAACACAATAAATACTATTTATAGAAGATTTTTCACTCATTTAAACCTATTCCACTCACAATTTAATCTTTTAGAATGATTTTTTTTTATGTTTTGCTTAGTTTTCTTTGACTTTTCTTTTCTTTCCTTTCTCTGGCAATTCCTATAACACAAATATTCCTGGAACAGGAGCATCCTTACATGATCAACTTGCTGGAGGACAGCTCAGTTTTGAAAGACTTATGAAATGCCAACTTCATGAAACCTTTTCAGATCTTTCTCTGTCCCTTCCTGCCACAAGGCTCCAACAAATACTGATCATTTTCTCTTCTTAATTCTATCACATTTATTTTATTTTGTTTTTTCCCTCCCCCTAGTATTTTCTTTTCCCTCCTTCCCCCCCTTTCTCTCTACCTTCCTTTTTTATTTTTGTAACTCCTTTTATTTTATCTGAACTTAGACAAAATTATACTAGGGTCATATCTTATTTATTTATTATTTATTTTTAATTTACTACAAAGTCTAGCACAGCTTGGGGATTAACAGATTAGTTAATTAAAACAATAAAAAGGAAAAAATGTATTTGTTATTTTGGAAAATATTGATCCTAAATGATACAATTTTTAATTTTCTTCTGTTTATTTATTTATTTTATTCTTAAAATCATAATCTAAAGGAAAGAAAATCTATGTTCACAATTATGCCCTATTAAGCCTATGGGTAATAAAATAAAGAAACAATTACCATCTTAATAAATAGTGACTACCTTCTTCCGGTTAGCACAGGCCAAAATCCTGACTTCTTATTTTCTCTTAACCCCATGTTCAATCTTTAAGTAAATCCTGTTGACTTTGCATGAAGAATCATTTTTCTGCTTTGCTTTATTCTTTAACACATATCAGTATCTAACATGCAGCATGCTGTTACTACTTTATGTTCATTTAATATCTGTTTTTCTCATCAGGGTATTTGTAGGCCAGTTCTTTACTTTGTTCACTTTTGTTTCCTTTTTTGTTCAGTACTTTATCCCTAACATCTAGAAAAACATCTGATATGTAGATGTCTTTCAAGATTTGTTAATCAATTAAATGGATTTCAATGTCTATCAAATCATGTCTGAAGTACCCTCAAATTATATCTGATTATTTATCACCTTTTACAGTATCTTAATCCATGCCATCACTAGCTCTTGAGCAGAAGTCTGTCAGAGTCTTCTAACTTATTTTCCTATTTCTATATTTTGCCCTGAGACATGGCAGCCAGAGTGATCCTTTTAAAAGCTAACTTAAATCACATTAAAACTCTACTCAGAACCTTCCAACAGTTTTGTAGCTGCAGGTAAAAGTCATAGTCTATATAATTTGTGGCACACTGAGTATGCATCATCTGACACCTTACTACCACTTCTCATCCCTCTCCTATAACCCTACCCTCACTCCCTCTAATCCAGCTGCACTGAGTTACTTGATGATAAATATTTTCTCACCACAGGGCCTTTGCACTTGCTCCTTGCTCTGCTAAGAATGTTCAACCCCTATTTCAGGCATGGTTCTGTTTATGTCATCATGTCAGAGAATCTCTTCTTGACCACCGTTTCTAAAGTGAAACCTCCCATAGTTCTCTGTTTCCTCATAGAGCTTTATTAGTTTTATTAGTACCTGACATAAAGTGATAACATATACACATACAAACATACATGCTATATATATAAAGCATCACCTGACATTAAGTTATAACGTAGATACTTAACATATATATTTATGCCATATATACACACACACACACGTATATACACATATATATACATTGCATATGTATATATGTGTGTGTATATGTATGTATATATAAATGAACAGATATATGTTTAACATGCATATATTTGTGCTTGTATCTTCATAAAAGACAGAGAAAAAAACAAAGAGAGAACAAGCTGAGAGATGGTTATCTAACTCTTCCCACTCTAAGTACCATCAATGTAGTGACTGCTGTGTTCATTGCTACATTCCCAGTATTTAGTTTATTTGATGATGCTTTTTGTAATTAATAATGTATTAATTAAGAGTCCAATAATTAAGAAAAATAGACTTTCAAAAAACAAAACATTTAAGAACTTTCCAGTAGAGTAGAAAACAGCATAATTTTGATTAGAACAAATGGAACTCTTGCTGTTCTCTGGTATGAATGACAGGAAGACATACATGCTTAAAAAAATAGACAAATTGGATTTTATCAGAATTAAAAGTTTTGTGCTTGAAAGAATGCCATTTAGAAAGTGAAAAGACAATGGGAGAAAATGTTTGCAAAACATGTATCAATAAAGGACTTGTATATATACACAACTCTTATAACTCAATAATAAAACAAACAACCCAGTTAAAAAATGAGCAAATGGATCTGAATAGACATTTCTCCAAAAATGATATGCAAGAGGCCAATAAACACTTCATTAGCTATCAGGGAAATGCAAACCAAACCCACAATGAGACCACTTCATACCCAATAGGATGGCTATCATCAAAAAGCCAGACACTAACAAGTGGTGGTGAAGATGTGAAGAAATCAAGCCCTCATACACTGCTGATGGGAATGAAAAATGGTGCAGTTGCTGTGAAAAACAGTCTAGGGGTTCTTTGGAATTTTAACAGAGTTACCAGATGATTCTGCATCCTACTGCTAGGTATATACTCAAGATAAACGGAAACAAGTTCACAAAAAACCTGCACACCAATGCTCATAGAAGCATTATTCATAAAAGCCCAAAGTGGAAACAATCCAAATGTCAGCAACTGATGAACAGATAAATAAAATAAGCTTTATCTATACAGTGGAATATCATTCAGCCATAAAAAAGAATGAAGTGCTGATTAATGCTGAAACATGGATGAACCCTGGAAATACTATACTAAGTGAAGAACTGTCAGTCACAAAAGACCAAGTATTCTATGATTCCATTTATAAGAACTGTCCAGAATAATCTGTAGAGAAAGAAAAATTAGTGGTTGCCTATGGCTTCGGGGATTGGGATATGTATGACTGATAGGCATGGGGTTTCTTTTTGAGGGATGATGAAAATGTTCTAAAGCTGATTGTGGTGATGGGCACAAATCTCTGTGATATACTAAAAACACTGTGAACTTTAAATGGGTGAATTGTATGGTATGTGAATTATATCTAAATAAAGCTGCTACATTTAAGAAAAAAACCTAAGATTCTCAAAGCTTAAGAAAATTCTTTAAAATGTTGAAGTTGAGAGCCTGATGTAGTGGAAAAGGAACTAATAATGGTTTCAGTAAATCCAAGTTAAAATTTCGATCATATCTTTTATTAGTTGAATGGCAGTGGGTCAGTTATAGTTTCTTAATCTGAAAAATTGGGAAAATAAAATTTTCTTGTTTCAAGAATTAAATGGAATAATCTATGTGACTTGTACACATAAGGTATTGAAGAAATAAATACATATTCCCTGTCTTTGGTCTTTCTTTAAATTCAGAATTTTAGTATTTAGGAATCTATAAAACCAATTATGTAGTTTGGGGTACAAAAAACACCATTGTCTTCCATTATAAAGCCTAAGTAGATAAGAAACAATGTAATTATCTTGAGTATGCCAGTACACAATTTAAAATTTAATCTATAAATCACTATTCCGATCATCAATAATATGATTTATGATGAAAACTTTTGTTGAGTCAAGTGGTTTTCCATTAAGTCTTCTAAATTTTGTTTGTAAACCAGCATCAGCTCAAAACTTGAGATGGATCACTATGGCTACTTGGATTTCAACATAACCCTTAAAGCTATCTCTGGGAGTATAATTTTAATAGCCAAATTATTTAACAGCATTCTTCTTTATTGTAACGCCATTTTATTTCATTACTTTGTTACATTGTACTATAACTGCAGAAGCATCTGGCACTAGATAAGGTAACTCTTAGACAATGTAAATATGTGTGAGTGATATTATTAGTTGGCCTCCACTTACGTGCAGCTGTGTGACCTTCCCATACATTATGATGATAACATGTTCCAGGATTGCTAGCATGTGCTTAGGATTGCCTAAGGTTATTTTCATACTTTATAGTTTATATATCACTCCCAACAAAAATTCTCTTACTTGCATCTCACAAAAGCTCTTAAATCTGCTCAATTTCTATTTATAAGAAGGAATAAAACATGATTTATCCCTTCTCTAGTTAGTGATAGAGTAAGTACCTAAAACTGAATCTTCTGACTGCTAATAAATTCTATGATTTAAAAAGTTATTCCACCAGTTTCTTGTGAAGAATAAATCTAGGGGTCCATATATGGCTTACTCAGTGGTTACAACATGGTGGTAATGAAGATTCAGACTTACTCTTTGCAGTTCTTTTGTTGCCTGTTCTAACACTGTCACTGCTCTAAAGCCCTGATACAAGCTAGTCACGGTGAGGGTATTGCAGGAGCTGTAGTCAGTCAGTCCCATGACTCTATACAAATCCTGCAGATAAACTGCTTTCCACTGTGTCAGTGTGCCACTGTTTATTCTATCCACAACCATCCTTCCATACATTATGCCCAGTCCCATACCCAATCACCATTTATCAATCGAGTAGATAGCCTGTACTGGCCTATATGAATAAGAGAGATACGAATAGCAAAGTATTGTCATCTATGTGAACAGTCATTTATAAGGTGCTGTAATAACAGAAAGGAGGAAGCATCTAAATGACTTTGAATCAGGGAGGACTTTACAGTAAGAGTAGTTTTAAAAAGGCATTCTCCTACTACTTAAGAATAGTGATGACTATTAGGTCTTTAAATGCTCTACAGAAAGATTTGTCAATAAAACTTAAATATAAAAGAGAAACATAATCAATTTGGGTATTTAGTGAGAAAGATAACAAAGTGCTTATTGTTAACAGGTGAGAAAACTCACAGTGACAAATGACATCATGGAGAACAAAGCAATGGGTGAATTCTACTGCAGATTCCCCAAGGACAGGTGAGTCAATATTCTCTTTGTCTTTCATCTATTTGTCAGTCCTTTCACTCATCCTAAAACTACTGAGTACCTACTCTGTTCTAAGTACTGTGCTTGATTCTGGACTACAGGCATCAAAAAGATCAACAAAGTTTTTTTCCTCTGAAAACAGAGAGGGAGAAAAATAGATCATATAATTTCAGGTAATACTTCGTAAGTATCACAAATAAAAATAAATCAAGATTAGGGAATCCAAGGGCAGCTTGTAGGAATCTTGTTTATTTCAGTGTAGTGCCTTGGGATAAGAGCAAGCTTATAATGAACAAAAAACAAAAGAAGGCTGGCATGGCTTCAGCACTGTGAGTTAGGGAAGCATTAGGAAGAGGCCCAGAGAGGCCAGGCCCAGATACCCTGAAAGGCCCCTGAAGGCCAAAATAAGAAGTTTACATTTTAAATGTAGTGAGAAACCTGGAGAGATTTGAGTAGAAAAATGATGAGATTTAATTTTTCTTTTATTAAAGCCTCCTGAAGCTGCTGTGCAGGATACAGACAAGAGTTGGAACTGAGGCCAGTTAGGAAGCTATTGCTCTGCTCTGCCAGGAGATGGCAGCAGAATGGCCCGGGGGGGGGGGGTAGCGCTGAATATGGCACTTGCAGGAGAAAGTCAGATTCTGAATATAATTTTTAAAATGAGCCAAGAGGACTTATTTAAAGTGTTTTATAAACAACTGAAAAGATTTACAGTGACTGCAAGGCTGTCACAACTAGAAAATAATAAGTCCTTTCAGTGTAATTGTCTTATTTCTGTAATCCTCAAATAGATTGGTAGCATTAGTAGAAAGTTCTTTTTTATGCCATCTTAACATGAAACACTATTGGGAAAAATGAAAATTGTTGAAAGTTATGCAGTATTACAAAAAGAAACCAAAATCACCACATACTCATTTGACCAAAACTATTTTAAGAAATAAGACATTCCACTAAGTTAAACTATTAATTTCATGGACTGCTAACAAAATGCCTTAATGATCTAATATAAACCACTTCCTGAAGGGGTTTCATAACATGGGCAAAATGTTCATTTCACGAGATTAGATAGATGTATATTTTGGTTAGTTGGACTCACATTATGTTGGTATTAACGAGTTCTGTTTATTTCAATTACAAGTTCCCTGATTTTACTGCAGCACAGACATAGGCATAATCAGGCATCAGTTACTTGTTAATATGAATGTGTCTACCGCGTCATCTTCCAGCATACTGTCAAGAAAAATGGTGAATGATGGTAGCAGAGCTTCCAGGATTGATGGACAAGATCATTGCCACACCAGGACTTCAAATCATCGTTACATTGATCAGCACTTTCCAGAATGATTGTGTGTGTGTGTGTGTGTGTGTGTATATGTGTCTGGGGGGGGGGTGTCTTTGTTGAATGGATCCCCTGGCTTTGTGAGCTCATCTATGAAAAGTAGAATTAAAGGCTCAAAGGTGGCAATAAAAAGAATGAAAGGAGAAAACCAAACAGAACTCTATACCTCCCAATCTGATTAGCTTTCTTTAATCATCTCCCAAATGTGTTTTACCATGCAGTGTTATCCCCCATCCATTGCTGCTCCCAGACCGATGCTTATTTTTATCTTGCAGAGCTAGTGTTCTGTGGATAACACTAATCACTTTTCCCATTAAAAGGCCTATGTTCCAGTTGTGGTGATTAAGAGAGAAGGTGAGGAATTAAGACTTCCTGAGTTGGAATCTCAGTTCTCCATTGGCTTAGCTAGTTGCATTTGGCAAGCTATTTTATGTCTTGGCAAATCAAGTTCCTCATCTGTTAAAAGATGCTGATAATGGTTCCTAATACAAAGGATTGTTATAAGAACTAATGAGATAATTCAGGTAGAGAGCTGTGCAATAAGAGTTCATCAAATTATTGTTATTCCACTCTGACCTAAGAATCACATTTT